>JAXDDW010000073.1:2002500-2042500 GCA_034670385.1 Hoplostethus mediterraneus
CCCCCCTCGACCCCCCCCGACCCCCCCCCCGCAGAACGACCGGGGCTTACAGTCGACAGGTTGTTCAAAAGCGCTAGTGAATAAAAGGCATGAAAATCAGGAGGGAAATTCATTCATGTAAAATAAACAAAAACCTTCAGTGCTCTGACCTCGTCTATTAGTTCGCCTGTTGATGTTTCCTTCAACACGTCATCTCTAAAGACACTGAAACACCTGCTGTAACAGACACAGGCAAACACGCACACGCACACGCACACGCACACGCACACGCACACGCACACGCACACACACACACAAAGAGAGCAAACACCTTTTGGATGCTAACCTCCTTCCCAGAGTGCACTGCTCTGGAGAGACGAGAGTGTTTTCCACAAGGGGAGCGTCGTGTTTGTTAGGAGAGTTTCACGGTGTCGCCTGCAGCCTCCCATGGGGGGGGGGGGGGAGGGGGGGAGGGGGGGGTGACATAGAAAATAAACCTGAAAAAGCCTGTCTCTGATGTCTCTGACTCACGCCGGCGTCTCTTTGCTCCCATCTCCCCCGACTTCCTCGTCTCCCAGCGGGGGGGCAGAGGAAGCTACAGCGTGAAACGAGTTGCACAGGTATGTGTTTCCTGCTGAATGACTACCGAGGCCTGCAGAGTCTGTCAGATGGAGATATTTGGATTGCATGTGTGCAACCGTCTGAGAGGTATGATGAAGAGGAAGAGGAGGAAGAGGAAGAGGAGGGCCTTGAGATGCACGTGTGTCTTTTTGACTCACCATGAAATGTGGCTGGGTCAGTATCCGTCTGAGTTCCTTAACGTCGTGGTTCTCTGGGTAGCAGGAGATCTCTTCCAGTACCTGAGGAGGCAGAGAGAGATAAGGCGTCAGAGAGAGAGAGAGAGAGAGAGAGAGAGAGAGAGAGAGAGAGAGAGAGAGAGAGAGAGAGAGAGAGAGAGAGAGAGAGAGAGAGAGAGAGAGAGAGAGAGAGAGAGAGAGAGAGAGAGAGAGAGAGAGAGAGAGAGAGAGAGAGAGACCCCTACCTGCCGCAGAACGGACCGAGCATGGCGAAACATCCAACACACACTGAGCCTCACAGCCTCACAGTCCCTCTCAAACCTTCCCTGGCCCCGCCTCCCAACTCACCACGGCCAATGAGAGACCAACTCGGGATGCCACTCAACCAGTCAAGGAATCTGGTCAAGACGTTTGCCCCTCCCCCTGCCCCTTTGACGTGACCTGGTTTGGTGTCAGCTCCAGTTATGTTGCGCCTGCCTGCTGAATGTGGCGTTGTAGAGGTGAGGCCTCTGAGGGGGTATACGTGTGTGTGTGTGTGTGTGTGTGTGTGTGTAGGAGTGAAGTTATCATGTACTTTTCTGGAGATTGCTTGTCAATCAGAGGGTGTAGAGTGTGTGTGTGTGCATATACACGGGTATTCATTACCTCTTATCTGTGATAATCACATCCACTCGTTGCACACTCAGAGCCAGCACTGACTAGCGCATCCACAACAATGTGCTATCAACTGAGCAAATCATCTGACAGGTTCACACAGGTTTTGATTGAACCCTACTCCGAGTGTCCTGTTGAATTCACAGTGAGATCCAGTGAGATCCAGTGAGATCCAGTGAGTACGGAGCGTTCGAGCGGACAGGAACGGGACCGCAGCACACGTCTCGGGTGTTGCGGTAACGATCGCCTAAACCTGCTGAAATACTAACAGCCAACTAGTTTCACTCTTCGCTCTGTTCATTTGTGTTGTGAGAATGGCAGTGGTGTGATGAGGTCTTACATATTCCAGATGTTTCAAAGCGCCACTTGCTTCATCTTGGGAGGAACTCTTAGCAGGGGAAGACACAGGAAGAAGGGTTATACATGTTGTTGACTCAGGGATCAAAGTTGAAAAGTCAACGAAGACAGAGGTCAGGGGAGAGTCAAGTCCACCCGTGCCAGTAATCAGTGCCAGCCAATGAGAAATAAGACGTGAAAGGGGGAGGCGGGGTTTAGTATCTACAGCAGAGGTAGGCGACTTCACTCTCAGAAAGGTTTCGTTCCAACACAACACTAACACAACCTAGTCCACTACTGACATATAAGGAGGTGTGTTAGTGCAAGGTTAGAACAAAGCGTTGTTACTCCTGAGGTGTGAAGCATCCCGCCCCTGCGCTGTCGGGTAGGGAAACCCCAGAGTCCGGTGGAAGCCGCAGTCAGATTGGCTCAAAGCGTTTCTGCGTCAGCCAGAGTGAATCAGTAGACAGAAGCAAAGCAGAGGAGGAGGAAGAGGCGCAATCAAGATTAGATGAAGGAGAGTTTGCGGTGAAACTGTATTGAAGCGGTCGTGGACTGACTTCAAAGACGGTTTAGAGGTACGTTCGCTTTAGTGTCAGTAAAGTTCTCGTGAGAGACAGGTGGGAAATGAACAAGAGGCACGCGAGACAACGCAGTCTAGTTCACGCCTGCTGCCCACGCAGACAGCATCACATCTGCTGCGGCTCCATCCAGAACTCTTGATCCATCTCCACCGGTTTAAGTAGGAAAATGTGAGCCAGACTTCGCTCTACAAGCAGACGTCGGCGGCTCGGACACAGCGCGCCACAGTTGTGTTAATTAGCCGGGTGTCTTTGACGTGAAGCGAAGCCACATAAAACAGAGCGTGGCGGCTCAGCGGCTTTCCAAGTGTTAACACAGCTGGGAGTTCAGACGTCAGCCTCACCACTCCCTCCCGACTCAGACTTTTTAATTGCTCCCTCAACAAAGCACACAATGCAAACACGTTACACTGGCAAGGCTCATTCTGCATACCTGCACTCATGCACACACACACACACACACACACACCACTGCACCACCTCTCACACTCCTTGTTAAGCTCCAGCTCCACTCTGCATCCTGCTTAATGTTTGAGTGCACTGTGAGGTAAACACAGAAGCCCCATCTAATGGTGCGTATGTGGATTCATGTTGGCAGAGGTCGAAACCTGGAGACCACAACGCGACCTTCTGCGAGAGAGGAAACAGCCCACACCACACTAATAGGCCACAAATACACCCCCGGTGTGTGTGTGTGTGTGTGTGTGTGTGTGTGTGTGTGTGTCTGACACATCCAGCAGCATCTCTAATGAGGAAGGTCAAACAAACAAGCCAGAGATCCTCATTCATACAGCTGGCTGTAAACGGGGCGGTGGGCTGTGGTGGCCTGAAGCACAGAGGCTCCACTCATGTTCAACTACAACTCAAGAGGCCACGGCAGTTTGAGGGGAACCCAGAAAAACTTCAAATTAATAGAAATAATGGAATAATTCAATCTGTGTGCGTGTCCTGTTCTAGTTTAAGTGGGGCTGTAAGCCAAACCTTTTGGAATAAAAATGAACATTGAGCTCCTCCACGGACCAACTTGGCACTACTGAGTATCAACAACTGCATAGACCAGAATGTGGCTTACGTCCTGCCAGACTGAGGACCTTCTGCAAACCAGAAATGTACTCTGCTGTCGAATGAAAAAACTCTCAAATCTCCAGTGTCTCTGAGGTCAATGTTTCGGAAGTTGACAAAACTGATTTTACCAGTGATGTCTGTGTAGTACTGAAACTACTAAATTAGTTTGTGAGTTTTTTTATGGGCCCTCGGGTTGTAAAACTTACTCATGAACGACAAAAACGACTTTCCATTCAAATAAATGAGTTATTCACGTGGCAGCTCAGGAACAGTTCAACATGAACCGCGATACACAAGTAGAGTAAGACGTGATATTTATTGAGTCAACTGTCCTAGGAAGTAGAATTCCCACGAGGCAGACTGGAACAACGACTGACCCACGGCCAGCGTAGGTGGACAGAGCAGGCTGAGCAGAGCGGTGATCCACAGCAGTGAAGAGTTAGAGCTTTAGTGAGCAGAAGGGGTTAATACAGCCTACGCACTGACAGACGTGTAGGTTAGGTGTTCAGGAGAGAGTCAGTAGGGAGTAAATCTGTCATCAGTACAGCTCATCAATCAAAAACCATTAATATCACTGACATGACGAGGGACAGGGTGAATGTGAAAAGGATGTGGGCCTGTCTCACTGCAGCGTCTTGTTATACTGCAGTATGTGTGCAAAGTGAGAGTCTAAATATGGATGTGCAGGTGTGCTGTGGGGGTGAGAGAGTGTGTGTGTGTGTGTGTGTGTGTGTGTGTGTGTGTGTGTGTGTGTGGCTGAGTGTGTTCATTCACCTCTTTGGCTCTCTGCACAGCATCGCTGGGGGGGTTTCTGATCTGTGGGGAGGACTTGGTGTTGATCTTGTCGTAGAGCTGAAACAGAGACACAATCAATCAATCAATCAATCAATCAATCAATCAGCCGATGGACTAGAGAGCAGCACAACACACGACACAGATGGTCCACTCATTCTTCAACCAAGGAGGTTTTGTTTTCAGCTGTTAAGTTTTCTGTCTGTCAGCAAGATATCTCAGAAACCCATGAAGGGATTCTCATTAAAGCCGGTGGGCAGACGGGCGCTGGGCCAAGGAACAATTGATTCATTTTGATGGAAATTTGGATTTGGGATTTCAGCCATTGGATTATCGTTTTTTTCCCCCCCCAGCTATGAAACAGAGATAGAGACTTGAGTCCAAATCAAGGACGTTTAACATTAAAGTGATAGGATGTCTTTGGGTATAACAGCAAGTCATTAAGTACTGGGGGAGATTTGCCTCCTAGTTTCCTACAGCTGACCGACTACTGATGAGATTTTGTTTCATTAACAATAGTTCTGCCTATCAGCTCTGAAGTAGTATTTTCTTCTGCTTATTATTGATTAATGCTACCTTATTACTGCTTGCTAGATAGCCATGTAACCTTATAAAAAGGGAACACCAAGAAGTGAAAAATACATGGTTCACTTATTTTTCTTGGTCAAAAGCAGCTGCACTGTCTGTCAACCATGATGTTCAGAGTACCAGCAGGAAGTACTGTGGAAGTATTGTGGAAGTACTGTGGAAGTACTGTGGAACCAGCAGGCTCTCGTTTCACCTCTACAGTTATAGGTAATATCTTCTGAAATAACGTCTTCAAACATTCATCTATCGATTTACAACAGTACATGATCAAACAATGAGAATAAGACAAATCTTTTATGGTTTCAAAATAAAAGCCACTATTCAATTTCTTTTTTTAAATTTAAATTTCATTGTTATTTGGTTATTGTTATTTGATACTGTACATTATCTGCACAAATGCAAGGACGCTGATAATCTTGACCAGAACTGTAGTCAACTATCAACAAATGAATAAACCCCTTCACCCATTCTCCACTGCATCTCTCCATCTTTGGATGCAGGCATATTTAGAAGGCATATTTAGGTGATTTTTATTTTTTGCAAAGAAATATTAACAAAGAGGAAGTGTTTATCCAACTCTCTGATGAGAGGGCAACAGACATTTATGGAAACACAAGAGCATTGACTAACAGGGCAGCTCAACCGCTGCTTAGAAAAACCCAACTGACTAATAAACAGTACAGACTGGACAGGCTTGTCCAGTCTTGTCCAGCTTCACACACACACACACACAGTCAGAGTGTGTGTGTGTGTGTGTGTGTGTGTGTGTGTGTGAGTGTCTGCGTATGTTTGTTTGTAGAGAAAATAGCCCTCAAACAGCCAAACAAAGACAGCAGCTGTATGCTCCATACAAAGGGGAGGATGACTTGGTATCAAACGAGGCAGACAACCAAGGTCATCTGACACAACCGCTATCATAGTCAGAGAAACAATCTTTTGGGGGATGTGATGAGGAATCTGTCTGCTATGTGTTCCTTGAAAAAACAATAATGTTGTTTTTCAGCTCAGTTGTGAAATACATTCTGGTATATTCCTGTAAAGTGACCGATTTGTAAAATTCCTGATATTCCCCGACTCACCCGGAGAACGTATCAAATTCCCTGACTCTCTCTGCCTGGAATACAGTAATACAGTAATACAGGAATACACATCAAAAAATTCCATGATATTGCACAAATGCCATGACCAGTGGAACCCTGCTTCACAGCCAAATGGCTCAGTTAAAGGTCCTGGTCTCCTGGGGGGGGGCGTCACCCTTCCTGTGTAAGAGCCAGAGAATGTAACAGCGCTGACGTTGGGAGAATCTGCTCTGCTTTGTGTTCGTGTTGCATGTGGTGCAACTTTGGACCGGACTGAGGATAGGATGTTCGCTAGTCAGCATCAGTGGTGTGTGTGTGTGTGTGTGTGTGTGTGTGTGTGTGTGTGTGTGTGTGTGTATATGTATGTTTGAAGACAGATGACACTGGGGAAGATGGGTAAACAGAAGCACTAGCATATGAATGTGTGAATGTTTGTATATAGGTGAATAAATACGTTTGCCTGTGTGTCCATGTGTATTTATGTGTATTTATGCTGATACAAATGCCAATGGGGAGTAAGGGGGGGGTTGAGTTTGTCTGTGTGTCTACCCTCGCTGTAGAAAACTGACCTGAAAACAAAACACAACACACATGTTCCAAGTATCTACATCCCCCTTCACAAGATAAACACGAACACAAGAATGCCTTCAAATATGACAAACACACTAGAAAGCCCAAGTTTGTAAAGGGAAGCTGTACGATGTCAATTCCTATTACAGACACGCAAATGAAGAAGTATTTCCTTGAAGACAACTTATTACACTGCCTCCTCTAACTAGGACGCCTGAGGGGCTTCAGATACTCGCACGTGAACAAAAACAAACACACCCGACTAAAGCGCGTCATTATACATGTCAAACGCCAAAAACACACACCGGGTATATACGCCTGGATGACTTCGAATTAGCTCAAGGCATCTCCTGACAAAACACTCTCCCTCCAAACACGACAGACAGGAAAAACACAAAGAAAACACACACTCACCCAGGAGACAGCAAGCACTTTGTCAGGGAAAGGCAGCCAACAGAGCACACACAAAACACAAGCTATCTACAGGCACCGGCTCCATCCATCCCCTGTGTGCTGGATCTCTCGTTCCCAGCAGCCTCTGTGTTTTTGGGTGGAGCGGAGGGTAATGTCGGCCCCGCAGATGGCCAGGCGGATACTGTTGGGAGGCTGTGCTCCTTGTGAATGGCACTAAGGTCTGACAATAGATGCCATTGTCGCTTCGCGGTCTGGGGATGGGCTCTTCTCCCCTCTTTCTCCCCCTTTCTGTCTCCCCCCCCTCCCTCCCTCCCTCGTAGTGCAGGGCAGGGGTGTGAAGCTGAAAGGGAGACATCTGCAGCTCCAGGCGCCCACTGACACTGATGTACACACTGACTTGGCAGCTCCTCTCCTCCTGGTCCTCTGCTCCCTGCTTCCACCTATTCAGCCCCAAGCAACTGGGGCAGCCTTTTATACTTTACACACACACACACGCACATGCACAAGCACACGCACACACGCGCACAAGCACACACACACACACACACACACACACGCCTCTCTTCAGTCATCCTCTGCTCTCACTTCTCCCTGACCCTGACTCAGGTTCCAGTAGCTCCTTCAAAAAGGTTTTGATTATTGCCTCCTGACCTTCATGTACCTCTTGATGCTTATAAGATAAGATAAGATAAACTTTATTGATCCCGCCGTGGGGAAATTCACGTGTTATGGCAGCTCACAACAATAGAAAACAGAATAGAATAGACAATATAGTGCAAAAAACAAGTGTGCAAACAATAGAGTGCCATAAGAAAAAGCCAAAAATAAACAAGGAGTATTAAAAAATTAAATATTAAATATTAAAAGACTGTATGCAGCTTAATAACAAAAAGTGTATTATGGGAGAGACTGTAGGCCTATAATATATTGCTCTGGCTATATACATATTTACAAGGTGGTGGAGGGGGAGATGATTGACTGGTTGTTGGGGGGGGGGGGGGGGGGAGGAGGAAGTACCATTTCAATAGTCCGGACAGCCAAATTGCAGCCAAATTGCAAGTTTGTAAGCCTACATGTGCAAACTCAAAGACACACACACACACACACACACAAACCCACTCGCGCAAGCCTTTAGTAGTACTGACCAACATTACTGGCATCCCTGATAATATACAGTATCTTCTCAAATACTTGGAAATTGAAACAACGTTTGGTCTTCACACGTTCTTCTGTTTTACACAAACATACCAACAGGGTCCTGCCATGCCTTTTATCTGACTCTCCATAATTAAATTACTTTCTAGTTTGTAAATGTTGCTTCAGCTCAGAAATGATTTAAAAGGGGAAGCAGCTTTCCACTACTGTTGGTCTTGGTGTTAAGAACCATACAATATATAAAAAACATATTCTAATGCAATAAATGTGTCAAAACCAGTTATAAAATACATTATGGCTTATTCCTGCCAAGTGACCCATTTGTATAATTCCCTGATATTCCATGACTTCCCCAGAAAACCTTCCCTGACTTTCCCTGTCTGGAATACACTTCTTTAAATACCATGATATTCCAGAAATTCCATGACTGATAGGAACCCTGATGCAAACACAGGGCCCACCCCTTCCCTCCCTCGGCCCTAATGTGGCATGAAATCCTGAGCAGAACCGGCCGCCTGCCTGGCTAATAGATTCCTGTGCAGTGGAACTGGCTGGCTGACTGTGTGCTCTGTCAGTGAATGGAGCGTGGCCTCCAATACAGGGGAGGTGGCACCGGGCCAGCAAGCAGAGGTCTGCAGGGTAACGTGAAGAAAATGGAGACAGTGCAAAATAGAGAGAGGGAAGTGGTGGGAGAGAGAGACAGAGAGAAGTAATGGGGGAGAGAGAGAGACAGCCTCAGCCTCGTGTCGGCCACCATGCCGCTGCAATCACTCGAACCGCTGGGTCACACGTGGACTGGTGTGACCCAGCGTGGTGCTGGTGTGGTGAACCAGTCCATATCACTGTGGTAGGAAACCGGTTCCTGGGCAGCTCAACTCTCTGCCTGCTCTCATCTCTAAATCAGAGAAGCAAACAGCAGCCGGCCATTACTCAGATTCACAGCTTGCTCTCCGCTGCTGTTTGTTTTCCACTCACACAGGCAGATTGAGGGGCGGATTTAATGACACATGTAAAACAACATGACCTTTTTGGGCTGATCTGAGCATACTGAGCATACTGAGCATGCTTGCATGTGTGTATGAGTGTATGAGTGTATGAGTGTATGAGTGTATGAGTGTAGGTGGGAGAAGGCTGCTTCTGTCTTACATTACATAAAATGTCCATCTTAACTACGGGCTGAGTTTACTAGGAGTTTAATAGGAGTTTACTATGAGTTTAGTGCCACCAGAAACTGAATTACATTCATTGGAATTTGTATTACACCATCTGGAATTGAATATAATGGTTTGAAATTAAATTTCCTCATTGCATTCAACTGTCAACTTTTATTTCAGTCTAGTTTGGAGTAAAACGCTCAAATTCAGTTGTGTGACTCATCCGTGGATTTGGGAAAAGTAAACAAGCTCAGATTCAATCAAACCCTTTTTCAGCCAATCAGCAGTGCCTAGTGCTCGCTCGCCTCGCTCGCTCGCTCACTCACTCACTCACTCACTCACTCACTCACTCACTCACTCACTCACTCACTCACTCACTCACTCACTCACTCACTCACTCACTCACTCACTCACTCACTCACTCACTCACTCACTCACTCACTCACTCACTCACACACTCACACACTCGAAGAATGAACTTGTCAGCTAACGTTAGCTACTAGATGGAGAGGATCAGGCTGGCAGCCTGGTTCTTCCTGCTTCCCACACCAGCCAACTATGGCTAATTGGACAACTGCAGCCAGAGGATGGGGTGTTCTGGATCCTGCCTGTCTGTCATGACCACGGGGTAGCTAGCGAGCGCTACAGTGGTGGTCCGGTGGACTGGACCTTCTGTTGATGAAGTTGAATTTGGTAGGTACTAACTACCCAGTTCTTCTTCTACTTACTACAAACAAATCGCTGTTCCTGCTGTTGGAAATGTAAAATACATCACTTCCTGTGTGCCCCCCAAAATCGATGACGTGGGTAAAGAGTGAATCACTGTTGTTACATCAATAGACAGAATAGCCAAACAAACCTTTTATATGACAATGTTACTGATAATGATTGATAATGTATATGATTATTACTTCTAAGACTCAATATTAAAGTAAATGACTTGTTAAGATGGATATGCTTCCTTATGTTGCAGGTGTGTGTGTGTGTGTGTGTGTGTGTGTGTGTGTGTGTGTGTGAGACACTTACATCGAGCAGTGTGTGTAGATGCTGGTCCTGGAAAACGCTGTGGAGGAAGTCCAGGTCCTTTTCACTGCAGTCTGTCAAAGCATGGATCTCCTCTAAACTGTCCAACACCTGAGACACAGCCCCTGTACACACACACACACACACACACACACACACAGACACACGCACACGCACACACACACACACGAATCGCATTCCATCAGTCACCTCAAGGTTCTCTGAATGCCGTTTCAGTGAGCATGCCCACCTACTTCACTCAGAGACTGAAACATTTTCTGAATGATTAAACCGGTTTATACTCCCTATGAGCAAAAGAGGCAAACTACTGAAAACTGAAAAACGATGTTTGTGAGTCACAAACATAAAAGAGTAAGTAACATGCATCACAGCACACGAAACACCCAAGGGATACCTACGTTCTGCTGCTAGTAGTCCTAGTGGATGGGAAGCATTAATACAAACACACAAACAAAAAACAGATTGACATCGAGACTCTTGCAAATGAAAAGATCAATATCCATGTTTAGAAGAGTTGAAAGCAACGAGACGCCAGGCGGTTAGTTCGATTAATGGCACAAGCGCTGCGAGACAGTTCGCTGTTTGGATAAAAAATGTCTTGTGGCCTCCATTATTTTGAGTCCTAGCAGAGCAGAGTTGGTACTGAGACACTGCACAGACAAAACATCAACACAAGAGAAGAAAGAATGAAGACATCCCAGAGCCTTGAGGTTTTATCTTTACAGAAACGTCTATTAAGCGATACTCGTCTGTTAAATAATTTATATTTCACAGCGGTTAATATAAGCAGAGGAGAACAGTCACACACACTCTCCTCTCTTCAGAGTGTCACGTGATGTAAACTGATGAAAACGGTGAAGTAAAATGTCAAACGCGGGACAGGAACACGGGACTATTTTCCCCTCTTCTTACAACAAACGTGCTCCAACAGTCAGAGACTCCCTGGCTGTGTGCACCGCATCTCTCTGGTCGTGGTAAACACAATAAGGACTAGACGGTGAGCCACGCCGGGCCGAGAGTCTGCAGGTTTTCACTGCAGCTGATCACTACAGCAGCTGATCACTACAGCAGCTGATCACTACAGCAGCTGATCACTACAGCAGCTGATCACTACAGCAGCTGTTTTCACCGATCAGCATAGCTTCAACCGGAGAGGAAAAAGTAGTTCGCGAAATCATCTGCTATCGTGTTTGGTTGGAATAAAAAAAACCTGCAGACTCTTGAACCTCCATGACGAATGGCTTGAGACCTCTGAACCACACAGTAGTTGGCTTATCATAATATAGCAATAAACAAGCTGACCAGAGGGAGGTGTGTGTGTGTGTGTGTGTGTGTGTGTGTGTGTGTGTGTACCTGAGGAGGTGGGGTCATCAGAGAAGTCGTGGAGCTCCTCGGGGGGGTCTCCATAGAAGGAGTTAAACTTGTGGCTGGACACTGCAGCCAGCACGGCCCCCTGAATCACAACAACAACAACAACAACAACAACAGCAGCAGAGAAACACAATGTTAAGCAACTGGCTCACACAGACTATCTCGGGTTCACATCTCAGTAGCACAGATACAGACTTACCAAACCTTCGCTTCTGCAAAATGTGTTGAGTCATGCATGCTCGTAGGAAGGGTTCAATGTGTGTGTGTTTGTGTGTGTGTGTGTGCAGCTGCTGACCTTGAGCTTCCTCCTGGCGTTGAACTTCCTCAGCTGCTCCACGGTCTCCGGCAGGTGGATCTTGTAGGCATAGCGGTCCCTCTCCTGGGAAAGTCAGCACAGAACAGCACATTGCTCAGAGACTGATGCAGAGAGACCCAACTATACTGTGAGGTGATACTGGACCACTGTCTAAGCTGTCCAGGTTTCCATCAGTGGGTGTCTTCTGATACTGATTCTGATCTCCTCGTGAAAGTACTCTGCACTGAAATGTACTTGGCCGTGTATGGGTTTCTAGTGGTTACACTGGTTTCTAGTGGTTACACTGGTTTCTAGTGGAAGCACTTCCTCCACTAGCCACTGACTGACTAGCCGCATCCGTGTTCAAGTAGGTGTGATAATGTACTGTAATTCTGCATCGACATTGTGGTGGTGTAAGATCGATGGCAAAATGGATGTTCATTGTTTTCAACAGGAAAACAACAGGAGCAGGACATCATTCTTGTTCCTACACTGCACAACTCTGAATGGTGTTCTTGAAAATAAAATGGAGAATGTTTACAAAAAAGAGGATGTGGTTGCATGACATCCTCTTAGGTAAAACAGAGCAGAGTTGCCTAGACTGGATCCATGTCAGGGCTATTTTCACATTGACCTGATGTGCAGTTAAAACTGAGAACAGGAGAGCCCAAAACACACTGCATCCAAACCATTGAAAATAACTGATAAAAGGCACAGGCACGTTTAGAAAAGTCTCCTCTGATCACGACATATTATAACCAATTAGATATTTTAAAATCTAATAATATTGAAAATGTATCAATGGGCTGTTTAAAATCTCCATGACAATGAGAATGAGGCAGTATGTCATTGCTGTCATCCAATGATCCTGACTGGCATGGCTTTTTATTAGGCCACACAATGTGAATGTGTGTGTGTGTGTGTGTGTGTGTGTGTGTGTGTGTGTGTGTGTGTGTAATTCAGACAGTGTTGTGCACCTTGAGCCAGGGGTGGTTGAGGGCCTCGTAGACGGTGATTCTCTCAGCAGGGTCCAGCATCAGCATGCGCCTCACCAGATCCTTAGCGCTCTCTGAGATGTGGCTCCACTGGCGCGGATTCATCTACACGCACACGCACACGCACACGCACACGCACACACACACACACACACACCACGTTTTTGGTCCATTTAACCGTTAAGTGATAAAACAAAAAAAAAAGTCACCCATGTGTCTCCTTAGCGGTTTATTCGCTCCTAGCAGTATCCAAAGTAAGAAGATTGACCTTTTATTAAGAAAAGGTTTTTTTATGATATGCTCTGGAGATGCATGAATTGTAAAAGTTAAATATCATGAACATCATGCAGGTGTGGTCAGGTTTATTTTTGGAACCATGTCAGGGCGGCGTTCATCCGCTGTGCAGTGATTTGTGGCTGTACAGTCTGCCATCGCCATGACGATCACTTCCTCTAAATGAAACAGGGAAAGTAGTCTCTGTAGTACAAAACACTAATTACTTTTCATATTTCGTATCACTTTTTACCGATCTCACACCAATCTCTCTCACTGCATATGATTTATGATTACTTACCATTTAGTTTAAGAGCTGCGACAAGTTCTCATTTTCTCACCTTTGAGATAATGCTACTTACCTACTATCACTTAACAGGGGACACACGGTCACGTAAAGGTTAAGTTGACCAATCTAAACGGTATATTCCTTACAGTGGTTGCACACCAGATGTGAGTTCGCAAGGATGGATGGTGACGGGAACCAGGCCCGCAACACAGCGAGTTTTAAAAGTATATTATAGAAATGAGCACGCCCAGTGAAAGGCTCAGAGGAGACGATTTTTGACAGAGCATCGAACTTGGTCTGCATGTACCGATGGGTTGGGGCCTCATCGGTGAGGTGTGTATGAAACCATGAAAACTCAAGAGTGAGGAGCTTCCATGAATGAACTACCTTGTGTTTGCCCTTGCAGATCGCCTCAAACAGGCGCTCCTTGGTGCCGTAGAAAGGCAGACAGCCCGAAAGGAGGATGAAGAGGATGACTCCACAGCCCCAGACGTCCACAGGCTTACCGTATGGCTCTCTCTTCACCACCTCTGGGGCCATGAAGTGGGGAGTACCCACCCGACCTGGGGTTAAAAAAAAACAGGAGAGTGCATCATTGATGACTTGAGTTTATGACAGTGTGAATTTGCTCTTTATTCCTTTAAATTCTTCATCACTCTGAAGTGGAAAAAGGAAGCACTTACTTCCCCCACTGGAACTCGCAAAAGATACTCTTATGCAGCGTTTCTATGTGGTTTCACAAAGTTCTCCATATCAGTCTGAATTAATCTAAAACAGAGCTTGATTTCAATTTGAAGAATTTTTTTTCTGTTCAATTTGAGATTATTATTATTATTTCCTCTTTCCTGCTAATAGGTGTTTTAACCAGACTGGTTTTCAGGTCCTGGTTATGTACTCGTTTTCCTGCTTCTGAATGTGCCAAGCGAAGTGGGCTTTTCCATCAGGTCAGTTTCTACAACTCAATTTTGTGATTTTTGTTTTATTGTGCTTGAATGTTGACATTGTCTTCCATGTGTAGAATTTGTTCTGTAACCCTGAGATAAAAAAGGATTTGACGCTTTGACAAAGGTATCTAATGGACACTGATATATATATATATATATATATATATATATCCATATGATGTATGCAGAAGCTACAGTAGATGACAGGACAGGAAGAGCTGCATCCAGGAGTGGTTTTAGCAAAATCAAACTTCCAGGCAGTCAATACTGATGGGGATGTAGAACTTAAATAACTGCTTGGTCAGAAACTTCGGTGTCTGTGTGAAACAGCCTGGGAGGGGAAGTGTGTGTGTGTAACGATGTATTGTAAGTATTTAGTGTATTTTACCTCCTGCCACCAGTCCTGACTCTCCGAGCTGGATGGCTACTCCAAAACCACCTAACTTCACCGGAGCCGAGTTCTCCTTGGATGCCAACAGCACACAGTGAGGCTGAGAGAGAGAGAGAGAGAGAGAGAGAGAGAGAGAGAGAGAGAGAGAGAGAGAGAGAGAGAGAGAGAGAGAGAGAGAGAGAGAGAGAGTGAGAGTGAGAGTGAGAGTGAGAGTGAGAGAGAGAGAGAGGGAGAGGGAGAGGGAGAGATAGAGGGAGAGAGAGAGAGAGAGAGAGAGAGGGAGAGGGAGAGAGAGAGAGAGAGAGAGAGTGAGAGAGAGACTCGATGAGAGATTTGATGTTCTCCTTTTGCTAATTAAAGAGATACACCCTCCTATAAATAACAATAATCACACGTACAAGAACCACCCAAACCCCCAAACCCCCAAACCATAAACCCCCCAGATCTTCACACACCCTCCTGAATATCATGAATAACCAACAGAGTCGGAGATTAAAAGCCTGAAGAAATGAATACAGGCTAAAATTAACTAGCATCAATTTTGGAGGCAATTTTGGATTCAGTCTCAGTATTTTAACTAAAATGCTGATTAAACCATTTTTCTAACTTTCTTCCACTGCTAGCAAATGCTCTGCTCTGCCTGTGAACTTTGATAACATCAGAGAAATACACTTGCAGGAGGAAACTGACAATGTTGCAGCCTTTCTCAGTAACTCAATAGTGACTTTACTGGTTTGCATGGTTTCTTTGCATACCGGCCTGTATGCAAAGAAACCATGCAAACCAGTCAAGTAGTCTACAGTACTCTATTGAAGATCAACAATAAAGTCCAGCCAGGCAATTATCCATCCAATCTCAGATGTTTTCATTTGAATTTAGAGACATCTGACCTTTGTGTCATCTTCCACATGCAAAAACAGTTGTTCAAGTTTCTGACACATATTCATCATAGATTTAATCAAAATCAACGGCGCTGAAAAGAAGGAAAGTTTGCACATTAGCTACACTGAGCCTTAACAAAAAACATCTGTTTAATACTAAAAGTGCAAAGTCGTTCTCCACCCAGTTTCGACTGTGAATGTGTTGACAGTGTACTGTGGTGGAGACTTCTGAACCACCAAGGCTTTCAAAACAGGAGGTGTGGGAAGGCAATAGACTATTAAAACATTATTTTGAAGAGCTTCACTTTTAAGAGAAACAAGGCTTGGTTCCACTACAAGCTGATGGGAGAAAAGAAAATCCTATAGCGCCATGCGTGAATCATTTTATGTACATTCAAGCATGGGTATCTTATTCCTCATACCCTATGCTTAAGAAGAGTTGGCTTGAGAGGCTGACATTGGTTTGTGGCTAGTTTCTCTTGGGTGGCAATTTAATCTTGGCCTGCTTTTACTCTGAAGCCATTGTTTTGATTATTGTGAGCGCATACAGTGGTATTTTGGGACCCTTTCTCTTACATGACAACTACACTCAGCAGGTACCTTCATATTATAACCAGAGCCCGATGTGGAAAGCATGTTGTATACACAAGTAGGCGAGTGCTCTGCGATCCCACTGCTTGTTCTAGTTTGTGTAATCAGAAGCTCAGCACTGAGCCCAGCCCTGTCTCTGTCTCAACCTCTATTCTGCTCTGAATAGTAGTTTCAAGTTGTGGTCAACCCCCTCTTTCCTTCCAGTTTTTTCTGTAAAACCATCACACATTCCTCACTTCAGCAGTTCTGTCTGCTCTCGACAGCACAGCTGGGGAGGGCAAACTCTGCACAGCTGTAGAGATAGCAGAAAGACAGTGAGCTAGAGCTAGAGAGAGCTACAGTAACGTCTTTTGACCTGATAACATACAGTCACTGAAGGATGAAGTAGAATAGCAGAAGTTTGGCTGCAAAATGAAAGGACAAGAAAAGGATCTTGAACTACACGTCTGTTCAGGAAAGCAATCTGTACGGTTTTTCCAACAGATTCAACCAGTTGGAAATTGTTGGACTGACTCAGGCAGAGGAAGAAAAAGGAGACTATAAAAACCGCAAGTGAGCTGCTATTCTCCAGGAGGGAGAGTGAGAGTGAGATTTATCCTTTCCTGCCACACAAGCACATTTGAAAAGAAATAAGAGCAAACGTCTTTAATGGACCTCAATCACACGGTGAGTACTTTGACAAGTTCCTCTTTGAAATACCAGCGATATGTTGTCGCTTGTTACACTGGTTGCAAGATAAGGGTTGCATGCTGTGAGCAAAGCAAAAGTCTGTTTTCCTCTTAGTATTTCAAGTTCTGATCATTTGATATGAATTTATTACACTGCACTGACTGAGCATGTACATACAACTGCAAGACACCACTTCAGCGGAACCTCAGTTCTGAGATTCAGCCAACTGATCTCTAGTTAAGATGGCATCAAATAGGTGCCAAATTAAGTACTGTTAACCAACTAAGAGTATCGATGTATGTTCGTCTGGGCCTTTCCAAGACCTGCTGGTAAGGTGGTCAGCTGGGTGAGCTTTGGCTGCTGCGTGATATGTAATTAATGAGGGCAGGATTAATGCTGATTTAGGGCTAAGCCATACAGCTGGCCCTGGGCCATCACAGAGACCAGCACTAATGAGAGTCCAACACTTTCCCTAGAGAACCAGAACAACCTTAAAAACACATTACAGTTAATCTTGAATCTATCGACTTACAACTTAACACATTTCCCTGCCAACCTCACCGTAAACTACATGGATTGCTTCAACATAAAAAAACTTTCCCTGTCAAACTTTTTTTCCCCCCTTTGCTCTTCATGCAGGGCTGAAGAACACAAACCCACCATGACAGCCAACGTCTCCACCACAACTACCACGACCACCTTTCAGTTCCCAAACTCCTCCAGCTGGATGAGCATGACGCCTGGCCCCAGACCGCCCTGTCCCTTAGACGACAGCTCACTGCAGATCCCACTGGCAGTGCTTTACACTCTGCTCTTCATCCTGGGTCTGGCTGGCAACCTGCTGGCTCTGTGGGTATTCCTCTTCGTCCACTCCAAGAAGAACTCTGTGCGGGTGTTCCTCATCAACACAGCTTTGGCAGACCTGCTGCTGGTGGTGTGTCTGCCCTTCAGGATAGTCTACCACAGCCGAGGTAACCACTGGGACCTGAGCCCCACTATGTGTAAAGTTGTGGGCAACCTCTTCTACATGAACATGTACATCAGCATCACGCTGCTGGGGCTGATCAGCGTGGACCGCTACCTGAAGATCAAACGTGGTGCAGGGATGCAACAAAGACTGCAGACCACCAAGTGGAGCACTGCCACCTGTACGCTCATCTGGGTCTTGGCCTTCGCCTTGACTCTGGCGTTCCTGGTGTCGAAGACACAGGAAGAGTCGAACAAGTTGGTGACATTTTTAATCAAACTCGCTTAGCAGTTAAATCAGTGTTTTTGTTTGAGACAAGAATCCCTGTATGGGGGATACGAGCAGCATGACCCACACACTGCCCCTCTTATGCACACTCACACACTTAGGTAACGACTACGCATACTTTATATATATATTACATTACATTGTTTTTTAATATAGAGCTCTTACTGTAATACTGTAAATATTGTGTTTTGTGTTTTTTTTGTAAATTGCATGAACCTGTTATTTTGCCCTTTGCACATTCCTGTTGAGCATTGCCACTTTTTTCATTTCACTGCGTGTGTGTGTATGTGACAAATAAACTTCGTGAATCTTGAATCTTGTATATGCATTGCTGTTTCCAGGTGTTTCCAGTACAAGCAACTCCAGAGTGCAAAGTGGAAAGCATACATCAACCTGTTTCTGGTGGTCGTCTTCTGGCTCGTATTCTTCTGTCTAGTGGTGTCTTATGGGAAGATCGGCCTCAGGCTCCTGAGGACGTCACAAGAGAAACCAGACCTGCCCAATGCACCCCGCTACACCCGCACTGCCAGGAAGTCCTTCTTCATCCTCTTTCTCTTCACTTTCTGCTTTGTTCCCTATCACATCGTCAGGGTGTTCTACATTATCTCCCAGATCACAGACACTTCTTGTTTCTGGCAGGGTGTTGCTGACCAGGCCAATGAGGTGGCTTTGCTGTTTTCTGCCCTGAACAGTTGCCTGGATCCAGTTATGTATTTCCTACTGTCCTCTTCGGTGAGGAAGGAGGTGCTTCGTTTGGCGAGCAACGTGTTGCGTGTGCGAGAGGGCGGAGCCAGCGGGAGCAGCTCCAGTGCTGAGCTGGGAACTGCGACTGGGACTGGGAGGGACTGCCAGAGGACAGCCAACAGTCAGCTATCTCAGCACTAGCCGGAGCAAGATGGTTGTTGGGTCAAGTCTTTCTGAGTTATGAGAGGATGGGATTGGAAAAGGCCTTCAAATCCACTCACCCTGGAATCTATAATGGGAATAAGACTGTCGAATATCAATCTGTATCTTTATACACAGTGACAATCACAACAAGTTACAGTGAGACTTCATGTCATTCATTAAAGGACATAAAGGGTAAAGTCTACCTACAAAAATGTAGGCTTCTGGTATATCAGGTACATTCTTGGCATGGTTAAGTCCAATGATCTTAGAGGGGTCAATTGTAATCACAACTAACATAAAACCTGGGATAATGGGTGCTGAACCAGAAGGCATGGGTAGTCACCCAATTAATTAATGAAAAACAAGATAGCCAAGGTAGGTCAAGAACTCAATAATCTGATAAGAACTAATTGAAATTTATGGCAGATTCTGAAATAGTGTGGTGGCATTTCCTGCCACAAATGAAAAGCCTCGATTTTAATTTAAAATCATTATATAAGTAGTGATTATTTTGTGTGGTTGACCCTTTCATACTATCGGTCCTCCTCCATATCTCCCATGGCACTACTCAGGTTTAAAAGCTATAGGAGATCAGTGGACAGTCATCGGACTTATTTGTATTTGTGCTAGTGTTCTTTTTATTTTACCCTATTCAGTCAAATGTGTGGTCAAGTACTGCTGAAATAACAGCAGCGGACTAATGATGTGAGTTGACAAACAATGAGAGCACCATTATTCTCTGACGCAAAAGGACATTCTGATGAAACCAAATGAAAGAGGATGGCAATCTACATCAAAGCTGAACTTTCATCACAAAACATAATAGTGATCACAAGCTTATAGATAACCTGAAGGACGTTTCACTGAGATGAAAGCGTGGGGCTGTACTGATAAAAAGCCACTCCACCCAAATGTCAGGGCTTTTGATATTTTTTGATAACCACATCTTACAAAGGACTGTCAGGAGTATATGCAACTTCAGGTCACACCGTTTTCAAATACAAAAAAGAAATACACTAATAAGCTAATTCGGTTAGTGTGTACTGACAGCATTTCATTTATAAATGAAAATTCAAGTAGAAAGTTTAGTTTTGCATGTCAACTCTAATACACGTTATAAAGTGTGATGTAAAGGAACATTTGAGACCCTGTCAGCAAGCCCAACACTGTCCAACCAGCTGGCTAGAGCAGCAGCACCACCCCAAGGCAGAATAAAGACGCACAGTAAAGAGTGCAGCGCATGTGCCACTAAAGAGCGCCCTCCACTGGATCACTGGATCACTGGATCTCTCTGATGTGCAGAGAAAAGCCAAGAGATGCATCGATAGTGACAGAGAGCATTTTTGTTGCAGTGTGAAGGGGAGGAGAAAAAAAACACCCCTACCCTCTATATGTGATCAAATGGTTTCAAGGTTTTCAAAGGTTTATTAAGAGTTATACTGATACAAAAGTGCAGTGAAATGCGCGGTGGTGTACTTGTTCTCAACGACCGTGTGGTTTGGTACCGATTGTCAGTAAAGCTTTTCTGTTAACTGTGTCTATAACTGTGTGTTCCTCTAACAACACCGGAACACATTTGTATAGCATTACTCAGAATGGATCATATTTGAAGCCCAGCAGAAAAAGGGAAGAAGGAAGAAGTCTATGTGTTCTATACAGCGGGTGAAGCTGTACACAAAAACTACACCACCGTCTGCTCAAGAATCCCCCCGGTTAAATATGCACCATACTTTCTGCAGGCAATACTGTGAGTACACTCGTTTATATACAAACCATCAATATATTTAAACACAAACCGCAACGTACACGCTTGGTTTCGGTTCTCAGGTGTCATTCGCACCATCACAGTACGAGTCATGCACTGTAATGGTGAAGCTGAAATGGATATGACCAGGCTGTCGTTCAGAGATGTTTATGGCAACTTCTTTGTTTAATAGGAACATAAAACACTCTAAAGGAGCTTCTCATTTTACCGTATCTCTGGTAATGACTTTTATTTTTACCATCTTCTGTGAATATTATAACCGTTTTGCTGTTCACGCATTTTGAACGAACCCGTGTCAGTACTCTTGTCATTGATATGTATAAAGCAAACAGGAATTGATCTGTGTATGCAAACTTGTCCATTTACATTTATTTGTCAAAAGTAAAGTTTTATGGCTGGTACTCTGACAATCATTTAGACAATTTCTTATTGATTATATGCTATCTTCTGATGCATCAGACAGTCCTGACAGCATCAATTACACAGCACATTCAGTGACATGACGGAAATGAACTGAGCATGTAGCCTGAAAGTGAAATGTGAACAGATTTCTTAGTTGTGTTTAGCGTGGTTAGGTTAGGTTAGACCAAACCTTCGTATTGTTGATGACAGGAAGTGTTCTGAACACGTACGGACATAAAACTACTTTAGTCTTTAGTCAACTATTGAAAAGAAAAGAAAAATGCATTTATCTTGTTTCTTGTTTTCCATTACTGTCACTATAATAATTTAGTACAACAGATTTACTTCACCCTCCTCTCTCTCATCTTTCACGTATCCTCCACTCTTGCTCTCTTACAGATCAATGGAGAATAGATCTCGCACATCCCCGATGGATAACACCTCCTTCTTTGCTCCACCTCCCTCTGCCCCGCCCTCCCCTGTTCTCTCCCTCTGCCCCACCGCTGCCACCCTCCTGCTCCTGCCCTGCCTCTATGCTCTCCTCTTCCTCACCGGTCTCCCGGGCAACGTCTTGTCTCTGTGGGTGTTCCTGCGGCGCATCTCTACCAAATCCCCCACCCATGTATATCTGTCCCACCTGAGCTTCTCTAACCTGCTGCTGTCCGTCACCACACCCTTCCTAGCAGCCTACTACGCCCAGGGTTCAGTCTGGCCGCTGGGCAGTGTTCTCTGTCAGCTTGTGCTACACAGCGTCACCCCGGTGCTCCACATGAACATCTACCTCGGTGTGGTAATCTTGACCTGGGTGGCCCTCAGCCGCTTTGCCATCCTCATCCAGCGCACCCACGCCTCCAGGCCGAGCGCCTGCACCACCCTGCTGCCGCACGCCTTCTTCACCTGCCTCACGAGGGCCTCCTTCGCCCGCAGGGTGTGTGCCACGGTGTGGGTGGTGGTGGTGGGGAGCACCGTGCCCGTGACGGTGTACTACTCGGTGAAGGAAGCTGTGAGCGGCAACGGGGCTGCAGCTGGCGAGGATGGGGGGGATGTGAGAGGTAGAGGAGAAGAGGAGGTGTGCTACAACCCAGCAGTAGAGATAGGGGGCAGTGTGTCCATGGCTTGCAATGTGGCTGCTATAATTATGTTCTTTGTGTGTTTCCTGCTGGTGCTGCTGTCCTACATGACAGTGGTGCAGCATATCAGGCGTTCATGGCACAGTGCAAATATCACTGACTCCCACAGCCTCCTGCGAAGGGTGCTCCGCAACATCGTGGTCATCCAGGTGGCTATGAATTAATGATATCACACTCTAGAAAAGGTTATTACATCAATAACCATAATTAGCATCTCAGTTTTTTTGTTCAAACACATATCTTAAGTCATCCATACTCCACTTTGCTTTTCGTAATAATAACCAGGACCGTCTGTCTTTTTAACCAATTCATCCCAGCTGGTTCTTATCGTGTGTCTGCTGCCACACCATGTCTTCAAACCCATCTTCATTTCTCTGGTCCATGACCAACACCGCGGACGGGCCGACCCAGGCCACGGTTCATCTGCAGCCGGCCCCAACCCCACCTACCAATGTCACCCACACTCCACCCTCGTTGAGGTGACTAAATTTCACCTGTATTCAAGAAAGATTATTCCAGACTACCTTTACTACCTATAGTATCGTTTGTATGGATAGGTAAAGCACATATGGTAAAGTGGGAGCTAAGATTATGCTACATTCTGTCATATTGTGCCAGCATGTCAAGACTTCATTGACACTGACAACAATATCTTTTCACATCCTCCAGCTGAAGAACTACTTCCTCTTTCTGGCGGCACTGCGTGGTTCAGCTGACCCGGTCATGTATCTCCTATTGGACAAGACCTTCCGTAACCACACCCTCAGTCTATTCAGGCGCCACCCACACACCTCTAGCAGCCAATCATCTGACCCAGTGATGGGAAGAGGCAATCAGAGGTGTGGGCAGTCAGGAGAGGGAAAGGAGACCCCTACAGTGGATTTGAGTCATGAGAGTGTTTTGTAGCCTGCTGTGTTTTGTTATAAAGGTAGCTTGATGTGTGAAACATATGATATAATCTATGGGGTTGAAAAGAGAAATAAAAATGTCATTTTGCAAGCATATGTTGTGAAAGTGTGTATTTGTAGAATATGTCCTGTCTGCAGGATTATAAATGTTTGATTCCTGTATGTGTCATCGCCCTTGTTCAGTAATTGTGTGTAAATTATTGAGTGCAAATTATCAAGTGAGCTGGTGTTTGTGCAGTAAGTGTGTGAGATTGCATTAGCTGAGTTTGCAGGGAGCAGAAGAGTGGCCCTTGCAGATGTGTCCCCCCCAAGGGGCCTGGGTCCTTCAGACTGAGGCAGACAGGTGAGAAAATCACCTTTGTTTTACTCTGTTCATTATATAAAAGCAAAAAATCTCATGCAAAGTATTTGCAGGAGGGGGACAAGTGGAAAATGTCCGTACGTCACACTTGTTTACCCCAATTAACGTAATCTACAGTATCTAAATCGCATTTTCTCACTAATTCGCTTAAAGCAGATCCTTACCGAGCGATTACTACTGTTACTCACATCATTTTCCCAATCGTTCGGCCTCATTACAGATGCCAATGGCCCCCATCAAAGAGTGTAATTTAAACCTTTGTGTGTTTGGGCCACATATATATGTGCGTGTGTGTGCATCTCTGTGTGTGTATTCTTGCATTTTTTTTGTTTGTGTGAGTGAGGCAGGGTCTCCCCAGAGATGGCATTAGTTCCAGTGGCTGTCCACTGTTGTCAAAGGCAGACAGAATGACTGATTGTTGTTTTGTTTTGTTTAGGCGAAGCCTTCCCTGACATGAAAGATCCTCACTACCAGCACACACAGGAGATATGAGGCTGTGACTGTCATCACAAGCCCTTGAGGACAGGAGACCGGACAGCTAGACAGCTACTCCACACAGATCAGCAGACAGGCTAACAGAAACAGGCGGAAATACACAACTACATTTCCTGACACTGATGTGACCAGTGGTGCGGTACAGAAAGTTGTAATTTAGCCATCAAACCTGAACGTCTGCATGAAAGGAAGTGTGTGTATATGTGGATGTTTGTGTGTATGTGAGAGTGCATGTGCATGTGCATGTGTACGTGCACATTAGAGAAGCCGTTGGCTTCGCCCATACAGCCACCCATCACTAAGACTGCTCCTCTGTGTGTAACATGAACAGGCCCGAGTGG
Organism: Hoplostethus mediterraneus; assembly: GCA_034670385.1. NCBI lineage: Eukaryota > Metazoa > Chordata > Actinopteri > Trachichthyiformes > Trachichthyidae > Hoplostethus > Hoplostethus mediterraneus. Next base: position 2,026,953 of record JAXDDW010000073.1, read on the forward strand.
ACCAGGGCCATTTTACCTTGTAAAAACAGCTGACATTCAGGTACTCAGTGGGGAAATAAGACTCTTCAATGGCTCTCTCAATTCTAGCCATTCATATGGAGAATGTGACATTTGCTCTGCAGTGAGCCGAGATAAAGCTGAGAAGTGGGACCGACATACACACACACAAACACACAGACACACAAACACACAGACACACAAACACACACACACACACACAGACACAGACACAAACACACACAGACACAAACACACACACATAGTTGGGCAGACAGGTGGATGGACAGACAGAAAGAACAAACATCTTTTTTCATCCTATGTCTGTTTTCTAGTACAGAGTAAAACAGCTTCTCCCCAAATGACCTCCTGTCCTCCAGCTGTCATAGAGGACACAACAGAGGATTAGATTAAGATCAGGCTTTAATCAGTACAAAACACAGAGGGCACGCATTTACTCCATGCTAGTTTTTGCTTGTCGGCATTTCCGTTTCAAAATCACCTTATCTGATATGCAGTTTAAAACGTGTGTGTGCAGAGGTGTGTGTGTTATTTTTTCAATAGCTGAAAAAAAACTTACCACACACACAGACACACACAGAATAATTTAACCTACACAGCAGTCATGTCTCTCATATGACACTATAAGCAGAAATAGTATTAGGAGCTATGCATGCTGAGGTTTGTGAAAAGTTCCTATCTTCCTGCAGTAACTGTGTTTAAGTTCCAGCGAGCTGAACTATAAAACTCCCAGATGAAGCGTAGTGCTTCCTCCTGTCTGACAGCTGGTCCCTTCACCTCAGTACGCCTGGAGAAAAAAAGCAACACTATGTTGTAAAGCAAGATATAGGTCTGCACCAGCGTGACTCTCTATTCACTCGTCTGTGTTTACATCGGAAGTATCGCCGCGTTCGTGAATTCCTCGGTTTTGTCAACACAACATCAGGAGCCGTGCTTTCCAGTTCAAACACCCAGCGCCACCTCGGCGTGCCTCGCCTTCAGAACCCACGCCGGCGCGAACACCGGAGCTTTCCAGAGCCCACATCAGAGGCACATTCAGATGGATGTGTAAGAACACTTTCTCTCTCACAAAACAGGGTTCACCTTCAGACTCGCCTTGTCGGTGCTGGCGCGCAGCTGTCGAAGTTCTGCATTCAAAACTTGTGAGCCAGAGAAACAGAGTTTGCAGGTGCCAATCTGCATGCGATCTGTCTGGAGCATAACAAAGACCAAACGCAAACACGCGGGCAGACAAACAACGGAAACGAACACACACGTACAAACACAGAGCGACCGTTGCTGTTGTCACCGGCGGAGGTCTGTGACGAGGTGAGGAGGAAGATAAATACCGGGAGACAAACAGCGGCACGGTGATTTATGAACATCAGGATTCAAATGAATTCAATGACTTTGACTTTCACGCATGGAAGGATGTGGCACACTCAAGCCTATCCATATTCAACAAGGACAGCTTTGCCGTTAGTGAATGTGTGTGTTTCTGTGCATATGTTTGTGTGTATCCCTCTCTGTCCCCTGTAGAGGGCATAAATCCCAGGGAGTACATCTGATAACCAGACAGGAGACACACCACACAGCCACTGTTAAATGGTGATAATGCAAGTGAATGCCACCCTGAACCAATGTCAAGAGAGTTATGTATCTTAGTCGTATTCTTACCACACTGATCATACAGACAAAATCATTTTAACTTCTGAGCTTCTGACCTTGCAGAAATATTCATATTGCATTCATAGTTATTACGTCGGTGAGTGGTTGATGCCAATGCTAGATAGAGATTTGTTATATTACTAATATTGGCGTGGGTATTTCCAAATGATCAAACCAATGCAATCTTTGCATCTGAAACGGCAGAAAACTTTGCCTAGCTAACTGGAAGCGTTGACGGGAGTTCACTCCTGCTCAGCTCCAGTAAATGCTCTTCATGTTGTGACTGAAAGATATCACATGTATATCTAGCTGCAAATGCTCCTTCCGTCTCTGGGGAGTGTGGTTGGTTGGAGGTGGTGTGTGTATGCGTATCAGCTCATCTCTGGTGTGAGAAGTGCTCCCCACAGGCCAGAAGCAGACAGAGTGGTAGCTTGCTGGGAGGAAAAAGTAGCATCACACGTACACACACACACACACACACACACACACACTACCTGACACCTCGTCTTTGACAGAAAGATCTGCCAGAAAAAAGGCTCACAACACAACAAGGCAGTGACATAGTGAGATATGTACATTTAACTTTAAGGCGGATGGAAGGAAGCTTCAGATACAAACACCCCGTGAGACTGGACAACACCGTTAAGGCAGAAGAATCACAGTCTGGGTGATGCCATGCAGCGTGACTGTCAGCTTACTACAATATCACCACTGTGGTCAACACACTGCCAACCTAATTGAACATATTGACCCACGTGGGGAGAATTTGTTGATGTGGCAAGACTGTGACAGCACAGCAGCAAGGCATGCAGACAGAGAGATTCTGACCACGGACAGAATGATAACTTATTCAGTGTAAGTGTAAATTACATGTGACACTGTAGCTATGGCAGTTAATAGCTAGTGGCAATACATTTATTGGGGAAATAGGACAAAGGCTGTACAGAACTAGAGTGGAAGAGATATCCCTCTAATAACCAGGAGATGTATTGTGACGCACGCACGCACACACGCACACACACACACACACACACACACGCACACACACACACACACACACACACACACACACACACACACACGAACAGCCAGCTCTTTCCTCCCCTGCCCCCGAACCGACTAGCCGGCTATCACTAACATCTAGACAATGAGGGCCTGAGTCTAATCCTGCGCAACAGCCAGGGATCCAGTGTAGCAGATAGGCTCCTATTGGCTGATGACGAACACCCCGGCCCAACGCTGGAGAGAGATCGTAATCCACAAGCTGGGATCCGACTGCGACCATATAATATGCATTATGAGTCTCTGGGAAAAGGCAATAAAATACATATAAAAAGGAGCACTGCAATTGAGCTCTGTGAATATTATATAAAAACCAGTAAACTCACAGCTGGGGTAGTTGCCGGGGGAATTGTTTTTTGCCTTGCTTATTTGTGAATGCTGACAGCGAGATGAAGAAGACAACAGCCACCAGTCTGGATGATTTTTTCTGAAACCAGGCTGCCAATACTCATTATGAGAGTATGAGGTTTGGTGGATGAAACATTCCCTAAAAACTGTCTGACACATTGGCTACCTGCAGGCTGCAGTGAACAGATACTAAATACAGTCGTGCTGTGACACAACTGACATGTAGGCATGCCGACTCATGAACAGAAATATCCACCAAGTGAGGCAAACACAAAGTGAGGATAAAATATTGAAGGGATGGGCAGTACAAGGCATTATATATTAATGGTTCAGATAGAGACAAGTGAAAAACAGTCTGGATTTTGACAGCAAACGTTCGCTATGTGAAAACGGTAGGTCAGCTGTCAATCAACCACTTTCTCTGATAACTTACCCATCTGCCATACAGCAGGTTGCTAGCATGTTGTCATTCAGCACTCTGACTGCAATTAGCATCCTTAGCATTGTGCTTCACATGAGTCATTAACCGGTATTAAATCTGTGTTAATAGTCACCACCGGGTTTGACCGACACCAGGGTTACACTGGAGAGCTGTTGATTTGGTACTGATCAGCACTGTGATGCAATGAGATGATGCAGGCTAATGAAGGCCAGTTTAAGTGGTGGATTACGGTCAACTCACCCCAAACCCCCAAACACCGGGGCCCAAGAGTCCTTCAATCAAATGAGATATCAGGGCAAGTGCAACCGCAAAATTAACAGGGATTTAATTGTTTTTGGATCCTACTGAAGAACAGATTAATCGAAGAGTAATCAAACAGCAGAGTGGAAAGTTGACTGATTGCTCTTTCAGTGTTTTGCTGAAAATGTCAAACTTAAGGTCACTGCTGAAAACAACTTTTTATAGCAATTCTGCCGGAGAACATTTTTAATGATTATTTCTTTGCAGTACACTGTTATTGTCTGAATAGTCTGCACTGCATACAGCCCAGGTAGCCACAACTGCCCAGCAGCCTTGCTCCAGAGAGCTACAAGTGAAGCGAGAAGCTTAATTGTAAGTCAGAAATACCTTGACATCTCTGTGGATGACATTGTTGTCATGGCAATAGCGTAGTGCCTCGAGGATCTGCCTCATGTAGTGACTAAGGAAAAGACAAAGAGCACTGTTACTGCTGTGTCACAGCAAGATGATGGAGCAGCAGAAGACTAATAACTTGCAAATGTGTGTGAAAGGTTTATCCAAGTATGTCATGTGTGGAATGAGGTAATATGATACTGACCACAAAGACACATCACATCACATCGGGGAGAGAAAGAAATGCACAAATCTCACCTGGCCACTGCTTCACTGTAGACAAAGCCAGCATCTGCTCTCTTCACAATCTCAAAACACAGGTCTGCTCCATCCATACTGATGAGAAAGAGACAGATTGAAGGAGGGAGAGAGAGATCGAGGAAAGAGAGGAGACAGAGAGAGGGTCAGTGTGGCGTAAAGGTCAGCGCAGACATCCTGGTAGGGAGGAAAGGTCACTCTTATTAAAACTTCAACATGCTGTTTGTCTGATTGGGGGGTGAATTGGGAGAAACAGCTCAAGAGAAGAAAAGCTGTAATTATGTCTTGTCTGTGTGAGCTGAAGTAACTACAGACATTTTACCATAATTACCAAGACCGCAGTTGATAAATTCCCCACAAAACCCTGAAATATTGAACATTCCTATCTCAGTCAAGGGTCAAAAGCTGACAGAAATGGCTGTGCTGAAGAAATTTAATGAATTTACTGCTAGACATCTCTAAAGCAACCAGTGTTGAGAATATTCCTTCTGGGTTTTTAAAGGATTTAGTGTCCTATTTTTTTCTATTGTGTCAGAGAAATTTCTCAGTGATTTGAAAAAAGCAGTAAGTTAGATGAAGTAATTACAAGCCTGCTTGTATTTTCAAAATTATAGGTCATAGAAAGGATTGACTTTGAGCAAATCAATCAAGTAAGTTTCTGAACATAATTTAATGTTTCAATCTGGCTTCAGAAAGTCCTGTTTGCTTTTTCCCACAGACCATATTAAAAGAGAGATAGATGAGTTTTTTTTTATTATTAGATCTGCAGAAGGCATTTGACACAGTGGATCACTCCATCTTGATAATGAATCTAAAAGATTTAGACTTTAATGAAACAGCCATAGACTGGGTTAGGTCTTAAATCAAGTGGCGGATGTTAACCAAAAGTGTTGGACTGTGGTGTCCCCCAGGGGACCATTATAGGGCCACTTTTTTTTCCTACTTTATATTAATGACTTAAAATCTTGTGTGACCTTTTTCTGTATGATGATTCTGTCCTACTCTATTCTCACAAATAGATATTTTTGCCTTTATTGGACAGTTAAGTAGAGAGTAGGGATGACATGTCACATGATGAAGGTCCCAGGCTGGATTCGAACTGAGGACATGAAGTGTTTTAGGATGTCTCTTTCAGGCGTGCTTTTTTCTTTTCTTTTCTTTAAACTTTTCTGTGTAATGTGACATAACTAAATTATATCTATTGGGTTGTCAGGCCACATGTGGCTCTTAGATGTGGCTTGTTTAAGTTTTTAATGTGCCTTTTTTATTGCATTGAAAACTGCACAGTTGTTGCTTGGCACAAATACTGACATGTATTTATGGTCTTGTTGATTCGTGGAAGGAAAAGCAATATTGCCACATGCTGCTCTCCCTGCCCCTCCTTCCCCCCAAAAGGGCCACAGTACAAATAAGCTATCATGCTTTAATGGGTTATTCTTGGTACTTTTTTAAAGTTGTGAGTGTGGAGCATTGCTTCTGTTTCAAACATGATTTTTTAAATTACAAAATAAAGTTCATCCATCAACTGTGTGTCTGTGTGAGTATATGTGCATGAACACTACGAACACTCAAATATTTCAGTCTCAAAACCCCAGAGCAAATATGCCTTTTCAGAAGGATATGAAAGTCTTTCAGAAAGATGAAAACATTTGCGCACAGTAATGCACTTCCCACCGTATTAATTGAGTCTCCAGGAGGAGAAGGCATTGCTGTAGCAGTGAGGTTTAGCACTCGGCATTGAAAAAGCCCTACGGAGTAATTTACAGTAAAGATATGGCTCTAACAATGACAACTTCTCAGCCCAGTTAAACCCAGGTTCTAGCCAGGGGTGACAGCAGGTCTCAATGCACAGAGCTGCAGTGCACCTTGCAATCGATACAGTCTGCCAGGGACTTTCAAGATGAGGCCATTAGGCCCGACCACGTTGCCTAAATCCTGCGTAGTTAGCTCCCTTATACACATTCACACACACATATACTGGACTGCACAAGCACAACACACACACACACACACACACCCCCCATTGACACAGTCTCTCATAATTGCTGCATCGTTGCTGTGCCTTTGCACCAATTAAATGGGACTGTTATATGGGATTTGGCCGCTGCACATCCCCCCCAACAAACACACAAACACACCATCCCCCCCTCCAACCCATTCTTGGCTGTTTGGTTGGCTAGAAGCTACACCTGAGGACAGGGAGATGTATGAAGTTTATCATTTATCTACTGTGTTTACTCAGTTATCTATCCTGTTCTCAAAGGACCACACTGCTCCAAGCCTGCTTCCAGCCCGTCTGAAATCTTCTACGGTGGGTGCATTTGTGTGTATGCACGTGCACGATAAACAGGGGACGGTGCACGCGCATGTGTGCTAAAACCATGCAAATCCCTCAAAACAGAGCTCGTTTGCATTTCCTTGAAAGTTTTCTCCCCTGCACCGAGGCGTATGACAGAACTATGTGAGAAACCCTAGGACTTGCTTGATATGCGATAACGGAATTAAATGATAAAGAAATTAGTTCGGGAAGAAGAGGAGAGACGGAGATATGGAGGGAAGTGGGAGGGGCCGGGGGAGGGCGCAGCTTTGAGAGGAGCTGGAGGTAGCGGGAGTGTGAAATCTTAATCTTATCTCTGCCCCTTCATATACAGAACTGCACTCTCCCCTTTCTTTCCTCGAACCTCCCCTCTCTCTCTCCCCCATCTCTCTCCTTCATTCTCATTCCTCACTTAACAAGCTTTCTCGTATCAGCGCTGAATATGAAACCACCCCGGGGTTTCTCTCTTGCGCTATCACCGCAACCTCCCACTTACCCCCTTTATCCTCTTCTGTCAATCTACTTCCTTGCTGTTGGCCCATGTTCCCCTTCTCCATCTATACCCATCTTCACATTCTCCTGCGAATACATCCCTCGATCCACTGTGACCCCCCCCCGTCGACATGTACAATCTTTTTCTTTCACTGACACGTGTGATGGTGTGAGGCCTTTGACAAGGCCTGTTCTTCTTAAGTGGTGTGAAGTTGAATCTGTGTGCGGTTGAGACTTACAACTCGAACACCATGTAGAGCATCCCGTCTGAGCTGTAGGTCTCCAGCAGCTCCACAATGTGGGGGTGCTTCAGCATGTGGCAGATGCTGGCTTCCCTCTTCAGATCTGAAAATAAAGAGAGGGGAGGCTTAAATTATCAGAAATCATTGAGAAGATCACACTTCTTTCAGGGATCCTACACATATTCCATTTCCATGCTTTTTGAACCTTGATTTTGTGGCTGGATTTTAAGATTTTGGCAGTGCAACTAGGCCTAATCATTCTACAGCTGAAGAAAGAGAAGATTACTCTTCATAATAATTACTACTTTTACATTATGTAAAATGACATTGCATAAAATTGCATTTTCCTAAGTTTCAAAGACCTGGAAATGAACCAATTCATTTTCCTTACTTCTCCATATCATCTAGAATTACACAAGAACTCAGTTTTCCCTCTACTTCGGTATTTATGAAGCCTAGCATCACGGTAGAAGCAACCGCCTTTTTACTGCTCTTGTGCTGGTCATTCTGTCATAGAACAGGCAAATCACTTTCATAATTTAGAAGTGTTTCGCAGACATCCACTGCAGCACCGATGACTAGGTACTGTAGGGAAACCGTCACACCATAAAGGTTCCTTAGAAATTACATGTTTTTAAACCAATCTAAGTAGTTGAACTCTGCAGCTTTCCCTGCTCAACTCTTTGATATTGCTGAGATTCTGCCTGTCTCAGGGCTTTCTGTGGCTTAGCTCTCACCGTTAACAGGAGGAGAAAATGTAAAATGCATACGGCAGCATTAAGGTCACGCTCCTGGAGCCTGACACGCAAACACTGAGATATAGGTTTGTGATGTACGAAATGGCAACAGATCCCCCGTCTCTTGTGGTTGTAGTGATGTTTGTTTGTATCCATCTCATTATTTTAGATCTTTTTATTGCTGCCTTGCAATAAGCAACTACCACTTTAATTAGCTCCTAAAGACGTGGCGGGTTAACGGAGGGGGTTAATGAAGCTGAAGAGAAGAATGGGGACCGGCTGTTGGGAGGCAAATACACCATCCTGCACAGCCCTCCTTCACATCAAACAAACGACAGGAAGAGAGACTGAAAAAACAATGCAGGAAGGGAGAAAATAGCGAGATATCATTTGTGGAAGTTTTGACAAGAGTGATGTGCATGGGGACGACAAAGAAATAGCTTGGACGAATCAATATTCTGTCACTCTCCCTATCACGCAAATGGGAAATTGCTCTGTCATGTTAAACAGAATGGATGGAGCACGGTATCAACTGTGAGGCCTCCCTGCGTGTACAGCAGGACACTGAGAGGTCCACCGACTGTATAATGCATGGGGCATCTCTGTCCTACATAGGAGGCAGAAGTGCTCTGAGGAGCTGGACAGGAAGGAACATGAGATGCAGGTAAACTCAAGGAGGAGAGATTTGCCAGTAAATTTGACACAATGGATTTTTTCTTTCCTCCGGTTGCTCGCCCCTCTCTTCCTCCTTGTCATTTCCCCTCATCATTACCAGCATCATCATCTTGATCGTCACCGTGACCGCTCAAGACTTTCATATATTCCTCCCACTTCTCTGCTGATATTTATTTGGGTGTTTCAGGCCCAGTCTTCTGTCCTCCCTACCCAATCCCCTCTCTAGAGTCGATGGTTCTCTCCCTCCATCTTGCCTCATCCTTCCCTCTAGCATCCCTCCATGCATCCATTCATCCATCCGATCCATGAGGCAGTTTCTTGTCCCTCCTCTTGGCAGATGCTATTCTGGGAGTGGAGGTTTTGTAGCTAGAGGCCAAATAGAAGAATATATCATATGCATAACCTTTCTGCTTTATGCACACACTCAAACTCATTCGCTGAAAATGCATTACAGACTACTCTTAACTACATTAACTTTTAATATCCTCCTCTGCAATATTGCACACATCCAACTGAAAAAGCCCCTCTGTGGAAACATAAGCACGAAGGTATATGGCAGCTGGGCTTTCCACATTCCCAGCATGGCATTCCCCTGGCTGCTAAAGGGTGATTTATGAACAGGAATGCTGAAAAGATGGGAAAGAGATGAGACCATGCAGATGACAAAGGCATGATGAGCGGACTCAGGGGAGTCACTCACACACACACTGAAAAGCTACCGTATTGTTTTGCTATGTATGCACTGACATTTAATTAAGCCCCGAGTTGAAGCCATGGGCCACTTGTGCTGCTCCAAGTCTCAGCGCTAACATTAAGCTAATCCTCTAAGGACAAACACAAGGCGTGGACTAGCGCTTACGTGATGCTAATGCTACTAAAGCCGGGATAAGTGGCTACCTTAAGGCCTCCGCTGCCCGCCATATTTAATGTCATCTGGTGATCCTGCTACTAACGTCTGTCAGCGTAACTCCTGCTGGAGAAAACACACTTCATCAGACGAGAAGCAAACTGCCACTCCCTCTTGCAGAACTGAGAACTCAGCATGAGGCCGCGCTCCTTTGTTTGTTTGTTTGCTTTTTTAGGTTTGTGGGCAGGGAAAGTCTACAAGATGGTATTGATCGTGTGATCAGGGTGTTAGCAACAGAGAATGAGTAAGGACTGAGGAGGGAAGGAAGAGAGAGAAGACACTGTGCAAGATCGGTGGACGGAAATGGTGTGAAATCGTGATGAGCTCAATCCATATCGTACATCATCATCAGTATCAAACTGATGAAGGTTACATGAGGATATTTGCCTCATGATCATCACTTACCCATCTTATTATTTACCACTACATCACTAGTAATACCTGAACCCCCGTTAGGAGAATGGATGAAAAGAGTGACAGAAAGAGGAAAACGGGAGAAGGATTTAGAAACAAGTGAATGAGAGAAAAGCACAAGAGGCAGTGAGGAAGAGCGAGCAAGGGAACAAAAGAAACCAAGACAGAAAGTGCCAGAGAGGAGAAAGGAGGGGGGGGGGGGGGGGGTGGTTGAGCGAGGTAAAGAGAAAGACAAGAGAGAGCGAGAGAGCGAGAGAGGAGAGGAGGGGAGGGAGGAGGAGAAAAACAGATGTGATCTCTGCAGAGGTCCCTGTTCCTCCTGCTGGGAGTCGAAACCTCCACTGGAAGGAGGCCTTGCTACCACAGCAACATCATACAGAGCTGTGTGTGTGTGTGTGTGTGTGTGTGTGTGTGCGTGCGTGTGTGCGTGCGTGCGTGCGTGTGCGTGTGTGTGCTCCAATGTAGAAAACTGACTGAGGGTTTGCAGACAATTGGGCTGAGGAGTCAGGATCTACTGAAGACAGTCAAACTCAAAAACAGTTCTGTAGGTTTGAGAGAGAGAGAGAGAGAGAGAGAGAGAAAAGAAACAGATCTGATGGTAAGAGAGGGAGAAGAAAACAAAAGGGGTGGTAGAGAGATGTGGAGAAATATATAGAGATGCAGAGAGAGAGAGAGACAGAGAGAGAAAGAGAAAGAGAAAGAGAAAGAGAGAGAGAGAGAGAGAGAGAGAGAGAGAGAGAGAGAGAGAGAGAGGGAGTAGGTGACTGCACATGATGAATCTTGCTCATTCTCTGGCTTGCTTTTCTCTCTCATCCCTGCAAAAGCCTGACCTATTCATCAGACAGACCTCCGGACAGGCTGACGAGAAACAAGCTGGTGTGTGTGTGTGTGTGTGTGTGTGTGTGTGTGTGTGTGTGTGTATGTGTGTGTACTTGTGTCATGTCTGAGGCCCCTGCTGGCCAATCCATTGCCAAGACACAACCCATTTGACCCATTTTGCCTGTGCAGGGTTTTGCGTGCGAGTGAAAGAGTGAGTGTGTGTGTGTGTGAGAGAGTGTGTGTGTGCGCATACGTGTGTGTGTGTGTGCGTGCGTGCGTGTCTGCTTGATTACTCTGCTGCTGTATTAAAACTGCCCACTCAAGTGTAACTGCTCCGCTTTCTACAGGGCAACAACAAGGGAAAAGATAAAAACAAATCAACAGCGGGAGCAGGCGGCTGCTGTCTGGAGGAGCGCCGGGCTTGATGGATTTCTGAGCGCCACGGAGGAATGACCGTGATTGGATATAAATGACTGGAGACTGTGATGACCGTGTAAGTACGTGCAAGCACAAACACACGCAGACAGGTGCACATACACACACACACACACACACACACACACACACAGGCGATGAAGAGGAATGGCGCCGGTACACCGTTAGACAAGCTACCATGAAAAAAACTTTCATTTAGGTGTTTTGCCGCCATCCTTCAAACTCGCTTTTCATCACCTGTTTATGAGAGGAGGGATGACAAAACACCCAATTTCAGAGGAAAGAACATTTCTCTCTTCATATATATATATATATATACACACACACACACAGTCACTGGCCACTTTATTAGGTACACCTATCCAGTACTAGGTAGGACCCCTTTTGCCTCCAGAACAGCCTGAAGTCTTTGCAGCATGGCCTCAACCAGGTGCCCTTCTGCACACCACTGTTGTTGGCCTGAACTGGTCTGCCCAGTCTCCTCAGACCTCTCAGGTGTGTTTGGCCACAGAACTGCCACTCACTGGGTGTTTTTTGTTCATCACACCATTCTCTGTAAACTCTAGAGCAGTGGTTCTCAATCCAGTCCTCAAGGACCCCCCCCTGTCCTGGAGGTTTTAGCTCCAGCCTTACTCACAGGCACACCTGAACCAATTAAGGTGTCATGAAAACCTGAAGCCTCTAATTGGTTCAGGTGTGCCTGTGAGTAAGGCGGGAGCTAAAACCTCCAGGAGGACTGGATTGAGAACCACTGCTCAAGAGACTGTAGTGGTGAACCTCCCAGGAGGGCAGGTGTTCCTGAGATGCTGGAACCAGGTTTGGCATCACACCACGGTCAAAGGTGCTTACATCACACATCCTGCCACATGATTTGCTGTTTGGAGGAGCAGGATATTAGCGTTAACGAGCAGGAGTACCTAATAAAGTATATATATATATATCAGGGCTGTCATTCGATTAAAGTAGTAGTCGCACGTTTTTTATCTGTTCAAAATTTACGGTAAAGGGACATTTTTCAAGTTTTTAATACTCTTATCAACATGGGAGTGGACAAAATATGCTTGCTTTATGCAAATGTATGTACATTTATTACTGGAAATCAATTAACAACACAAAACAAATATTGTCCAGAAACCCTCACAGGTACTGCATTTAGCATAAAAAATATGCTCAAATCATAACATGGCAAACTCAAGCCTGCTAAATTTGACATTACTTAGTAATATGACTAAGTAAGTATCTCACACTATGTAGTGTGTCCAACGTTTTATAAGCATTAACACAAAACAACGGACTGAAACAATCCAGGGACCCACACAGGTCAAGCATTTCACCAACACACTGCTTGTAGGTTTGTCCGTGGGTTTCCCTCAAACACTATCAGGCGTGGTCTGACGCAAGAGGGATGTTTTGGGGCTAACGGGGCTAACGGGGCTAACGGGGCTAACAGGGCTAACGGGGCTAACGGGGCTAACAGGGCTAACGGGGCTAACGGGGCTAACGGGGCTAACAGGGCTAACGGGGCTGTCTGCATTAGCTGTGTGTCACACATTAATGTCACCATGTTGTCATTTGTCAATCTTTCAATTTATCAGGGCATCTAAATGCTTCAGTCAGATTTCTTTCAGCTTTTTCCACCTGCGTATGTCCAAGGTCACCAGATGCAGTAACCCTGATATTGTATTTACAAAGCAAAGAACAAGGTGGTGAGATGTAGACGATCATTAAATTAATCCATGTGAACCGGAATATTAGAGAAGCCACGCGACTTTGAAACAATTTCAACATTGTAATTGAAATATTGCTTTAAGCTGATTACTCAGTAATCGGGGTATTGGTGTGCATGTAGAAAAACCCTCAATGTTTTCACTCTGGAGAAATCAACAGGACCTGCCTGTTAGTGGAATGGGACATTTGACAACACTAAATGTTCTTCAGATTGCCTTTCACAGCTCATGTTTAAAAGCTCAATGGCCCATGAAAAACAATATATATTTGGTGTGTCTGAATATAGCACATAAGCCAGACGGTGTCGTGGGAAATGTCTCTTTCAGCCACCTAATGCTAGTATGACACAATTTGTCAAACTGGCTCTCCCGAGTTCTTTTTCAATAGGTGTAGTTTATATGCTGTAGCGAGAAACATCCATCTTGGGTGATCATTTACGGATTAGGGATGGGGTTTGTATGGATGCTGGCAATACGGTATTTTTATTTAGTATAATCTAATGCTTATGTGCGGTGAACAAAGGCAGAAGAGAAGGAAAAGTACAGCAAAATAACCACAGCTAGTGAAATGCTTTGATTTTCTCTTCAGTTTTGAGTGATCTCACATATGAAGTATTCAAGGACTTGGAGGCCTGGACATCACCCCCTCACAATTTCAATAGACTTGTTACTGGTTTCTTATTTGAGCTGTTAGGCAAAGAAAGAAAATCCATATTTCACTTTCATGTGAATACAGAAGCGCATGCAGGCTGGTGTGAATGTAAAAGGTGTGCAATAATGTTCGGCTTTGCTTAGTGTGGATGTGATTCTGAGGGGATGTAGAGGAGAATAAAGAAACCCGGTGAAGCTGATAGAGAAGAAAGAGTCTCACCAGACAGAGAGCTGGAGATCTCTCTTTCCCTCTCCTTCGCTTTCTCCCTCTTTCTCATCTTCTTTCTCCTTTGTTGTCATTAATCCCCTTTTCTATTCCCCTAGTTTCTCAGCTTATAATTATATAAAATCACACCACGTTATTAGTGTGTGTGCGTGTGTGTGTGTGTGTGTGTGCACATCTGTCTGGTGTACCTTCGTCCACACAGCTCAGTTTTAAGCTGCATCGGCGTGAGCTGCTGAAGGAGCAGACCTCATAATAAGCATGTGTCTCCTCGCTGACCTCAGCCCAGAAGAACACACTAGTATTAAGTAAAGACGCAGAAACACACAGGCTTCCATGGAAAAGGTTTCCAACATCTCACTTTACAGTGTGAAGTCTGCACATCCGGTGGATCACTGCACTTTGCGGCTGCTCTATAGAGGCTTAAGTAAACGGAGGGTATGTGCTGACATGCCTGGACGAGGGAGATGTAGAGGAGGTGAGGAAGGAAAGAGAGGGGGAGAAAAGGACGGGGTTGCATGGAGTTCATACCAGTATGCCATATGGCAGATAAAGTCTCTCTAAAAAAACCCACTCATTATCTTGAACTTACACCCGGTCTGCACTGGGTCACAGCAAATCATCTGCAGTTCCCAACCTTTTTAATGTCACAGCAAACACAGCTGATACAAAATTCCAAGACACCTAATTACCCGTGGCTTGGAAATGTCAGACCTAATTTAATGCCACAAAATGAGACAGGGAAATATATGGAGAGTCCCTGGCCTATGAGCACATTTACTTGTTTGGTGTGTGTGTGTGTGTGTGTGTGTGTGTGTGTGTGTGTGTGTGTGTGTGTGTGTGTGTGTGTGTGTGTTCTCAGTTCAAATGATGTACAATCATGTTTGGCCACTAATTAAAAAACTGGCAGAGGACGCAAAACGGGGATCACCCACATCAAGTGAAAATATTTCTCCAGCATGTGCGAGGACACTCAGGCAGACGGCTTATGAGCACAGTCTCTCTTTACGGTGCTTGATTGCTTTATAATTGTCAAGCAAGCCAACTGAGGGGGTGCAAATTTGACAGACTGTAAAAACTAAATGGTGTTTGCACTGCAGAATGGATGGAAACAATGAATCAGCAAAGACAACCATGAAAATACAATTTGTTAAGTTTTCATGAGCTAAGAAATGTATTCAGCTTGTACATTAGACAACAAAACGCTGTCTATTCTGGAAACGCTTCATCTTCATGGCATATTTGTACATGTTTTTCTTTTTATTTTCAGTTCTTTTTCAAAAAAACATCAATACATCTCACCTCCTACAACAAACCGTTTGAGAAACACTAATTGAATCTCTACTGGAAAGGTTATAATGAAATATATAAGTGTGATTTCAAGAAGCCGTAACGAGTTAATGGAGGACTGATTGTAGAGAAAAACACTATAAGTCTGGGTAATGCACCTAAATTATAGCCTTGGTAATGTTCATTATTGCATGAACTGAACATAAGCCAT
>JAXDDW010000073.1:2050000-2062500 GCA_034670385.1 Hoplostethus mediterraneus
ACATAAGAGACAGAAAATGGAAAACCAGGGGGGGAAAAAACAACAGAGAGAGAGAGAGAGAGAGAGAGAGAGAGAGAGAGAGAGAGAGAGAGAGAGAGAGAGAGAGAGAGAGAGAGAGAGAGAGAGAGACTGACAGCGAAAGGCAAGGAAATACTACAATATCTAACTAGCTAGAGGTAAAGTAAAGTACTGGCTGAGGAGTAATTGGGTGTGTGAGTGAAACAGAAAATGAAGTGTGTTTTTATCATCCATACATCCACCGATTCCTCTCAGCTCCCGACCCGTCCATCCTCTCCTCATCCTATTCACCTACACCTTCCCTCCATCAATGGCCGTCTCTACCTCCTCCTCTCTCTCTCTCTCTCTCTCTCTCTCTCCTGTATCCATTCTTCCATCTCTCCCTCCTTCCTGGCAGAGCGGTTATGTAAGGAGGCAGAGCTGGGCAGCTTATTTACGCTCCCATGGGGATTAAGCAGAACCACACACACACACACACACACACACACACACACACACACACACACACACACACACACACACACACACACACACACACACACACACACACACACACACACACACACACACACACAAACACACACACGCAGCACAACTGACAGGCTTTCCCTAAAACCCCGTCATAGAGGAGCCAGTAAGATGTACTTTGATGTACCAGTACAGTAGTAGTAGTAGTAGTAGTAGTAGTAGTACACCGCCAGGCTGGGACAGAGAATTACGCCTCAGACAAAAAGCCAAATATTTCAATCCATGTGAAACGGGAGGAAATCAAACTTCCTCTGCTGGATCACTTTGATATTCTCATCATCTTTGGTCCGCTCATGAGTAGTGATGATTGTTGGGAGGACCTTGACTCGAGCAGCAAGAGGGCAAATGGATCCTGAACTTAATGAATATTAATCAAAGCAGCAAAGATGTGAATATTCACTGGAGACTTGTCAGCATCAGCCGTGCACAAAGGCTCGTTTCTGCCTCCTTTCATGTCGAGGCCGAGGAGTGATGACCTCCGTGCTGCAATGCTGACATCATCATCCGCAGCAGCGATGACATCATTGTTGTGCGGTTCTATGTACTGTAGGTTCTCGGGGGACAGGATGTGGTTGGCTTACAGTGCTGATCTGAGGTTGAAATCCCTGTATGACGTCTGAGTCTCCTCCCTTCTCTCATGAGGGAAAACAAAAAAAAAAAACAACAACGAACGTGCTCTAGTGTTACTTTATCAAATACTTATTTCCTGTAGTATCATCTCTAGTTAGTTTGGTCCAGTACAGAGAGGATCGGATGGGACGCTTTATTGTGGAGGGTTCTCTCCAAGGATGTTCTCAATCACCTCAGGAACCACAAGGAACCCAAATGGCTCACTAGTCCATTAGTGACCAGGGAGACGAGCATCAGTCAGCTGCTCCTGCACTAGTACTAGATTAGCGTCTGCTGGTGTGTATACTAGGTCAGCTAGCATGCTGCTGCTCTGCCTCCTGGGACCTGCTGCCTGCATACTGATAACACTGTCACCACCTGGCTGCCAATCAAAACTTGTTGAGGTCACCCTCATTATTTTCTCTGCTGCTAACCTCCTCTATTAGCTGATTTCTATTTTTCTTGTAGTAGCAGGGTGTTGAGTCTAGGGCCCTCGGTGGATTGCGAGTTTATGTAACCTCCTGGCTGTGATGTGGTAATGTGGGATCACAGAGAATGACAGATAAAATGAAGGAAGTGGGAAGGGGGATGAAATCATACATTAGTATTCTGTGTGAGTCATTGCACATGCACATGCACACACACACACACACACACACACACACACACACACACACACACACAGTCTGCAAGACTTGTACTCTTGATTGTGCTCTCTCTCCTTATGAGATGGCGAATCGATCCAATTGTTTTTCCAACTAAAGCTTTACAGAGGCAAGAGTCAGTCAAGACATTATCTGCAGAGCACAGGAGTACTCTTCCTCTTCCTCTCGTCCTCTCGTCCTCTCACCTTCCCCCTCCACACACTGGAGGTTTTCCTATACTGGTACAGCTAAAGATACAATTACACCAGAGAAAGAAACAAACAAAACAAGCAAGAAAGTTAATGTAAGAGAGAAAATTCATCACTTGTCATTTGTTCATTGAGGTTCAGTGGACTTGGATACCCGGCCTGGAGCCCCACAGACCCATCCAGCCCTCTAACCACCTGACTACCAGCGTCTCCACACTGCAGGAGATGTGTGGTCCCCGGCGGCCCCATTACTGGCCCCCATGTTCCTGTCCAGGGCACAGCCTGGCCCGGTGTGGTCCGGCCCGGTGTGGTCCGGCCCGGTGTGTCCTGGCCCGGTGTGTCCTGGCCCGGTGTGTCCTGGCCCGGTGTGGTCTGGCCCGGTGTGGTCCGGCCCGGTGTGTCCTGGCCCGGTGTGGTCTGGCCCGGTGTGGTCTGGCCCGGTGTGGTCTGGCCCGGTGTGGTCCGGCCCGGTGTGGCCTGGCCCTGCGTGCCACCCACCCACCGCAGTGCCGGCCCGAGGAATGCGGCCATGGCAACAACAGCAGCAGCACAATTAGAAGCAGTTTTCGCCCCGTCGAAAACAAGAGTGTTCTCAGCGAGAAGGCATGCGTGTGCACGTGCACATGCACACACACACACACACACACACACACACACACACACACAACCTGCTGGCTGACCCAGAGACAGAGAAGCAGGGAGGGCAGAGGGCAGGAGGACCAGAGAGAGGGAGGATGTTGAAGAGGATTGGATGTGACAGGGAGGCCTGCTGTGTTCTCCCACCACCTCCACTCCTCCTTACTCCTCTCAGCCTCGACATGCTGCTACCAACTCACTTCAGTGTAGGGGGGAAGGCACAGGACCTACAAGACCTACTACAAACTGGGTGGAATAAAGCTGAGGTAGATGGGGATGACCAAGTGCATCAATGATTGATTGATTGATTGACTGAATGGCCAATGAGAAAATGAATGGGGAAAGAGGGAGGGAAGGAAGGAGGTGTTGAAAGGGAGAAAGCAAGAGAGGAAAGACAGGACACGGAAATACATTTCAGCCATTAACAGAATGTTGTGTGTGTGTGTGTGTGTGTGTGTGTGTGGGGCGTTGACAGCTGACGGCACGGGGGGGGGGGGGGGGGGCACGAAGAGTGACAGTTGACAGTCCTGCAGTCGAAGGCCTTTCCTGCCTCTTCCCATGCAGTCGGGTATGAATAAGTAAGCAGAGAGTTCCCAGAGGGCCGAGCGGCACGCCACCTCGCCAACTTCATCCTGTCAGCCGGGATCAGGCTGAGCTGGACAGAGATCCCAGATCCACTTCAGCACTCCCTCCACCTTTCCCAGAGCTCAGCCTCGGGGCTCGCTAACAGATCTCAGTGGTATGAAGACGTGAAAGCGATTGATTGGATCCATCACCAGCCGTTCATTTGCACCTGAATTAACACTTGGTTAGACTCTCATGTACATGTGTGTGTGTGTGGCCCCTGTAGACCTGTTCATGTGAATACAAGCACATCATGTAGGCCAGGGGTCGGCAACTACATTCAGCCTCAGGCCAGTCTTTCTTCTTTGCAGTTGCTAAGTGGGCCAGACCATAATATATGTATTCAAGACCGAAATGTAATCCCGTTCTGCATATGCTTTTAATAAATGCCAGTAAGTTGTTATCCTTATTAGAAACATTAATGCCCATCGGAAGCCTCAGCAAATATATTCTCAAACTGAAACGTTGAGGTTTCCGTATCGGTTTAGCAACAAGCAGAGAGAGATGCAAGCTCTCACCCTGCGTGACCTCAACATTTGCGTCTCTTGCATCATGCTGACTGTCGCTGGCCTGATCACTGGATCAATAAATAAAAGATGTCAATATGAATTTCACATGGATGGACCGTTTTAAATCTGATTTCTATCGGCTTGCCAGACCTCTTGAGCTGTCAGCCTCACTTGCGATGCGGCTTTAGGCTTCCACCCTTTGCTTTGAAGAATGCAGATATATTTTCTCTGCATTTTCTCTGCAAATGTGAAATTGAATTCAGTGTAGACGACTGACTTACTGACACCTGACACCTGACACCTGACCTGGAGACCGGCGGCTCTGCAGCTGACCTGCCGGGAGCTTTTTAATTTTAAAAGAAAATATTGAAAAAATGAGTGATTCAAGTGACGTACATAATGTTGGTCTCCAGGTTGATGGAAACGCAGGTCGGTTCTTAAGGTCAGCTGGTTCCAGTGCTCAGCACCGGCTTGTATAGGAGAAATAAAGAAATACATCCATATATATTCATATGTCGATAGATTGTGTGGCGCTACAATAACTGGAAACTACTGTTGCTGATCCCTGATGGAGGCTATATATGCTGCTATTCTCAGTGTCTCTCTCATGCTCCTGTCATTGTTATTAAGTGTGGCTCGGTGTGAGCGTTCGTGTGTCATGTGTTCGTTAGGCTGCGAAGAGCCCACAGAGCCCTGCAGGACGCCTCCTTCACCAGGCAGTACGGCAGAAGACACATAAGCATCAGTGAACCGGAGGCTGGGGCGCGGCACATTCACATACCAGGAAACAGCACAGCGGTTTTCTGAAATCTACATTTGCTCTGCACGTCCACCAGCTGCAGCAGGACCGGGGGAGAGAGGAATGAGGAACATCACCGGCTTCAGGCGGTCGAACGACGAGCCTGCAGAGGGAAGCCAGCCAGCCTCTACACCGCTGACTTCAGGTTCAACTGATATATGCCACCTGCAGAAGTACTCAGATGATTCTGCCATCGTGGGGTGCATCAGGGGAGGACTGGAGGAGGAGTACAGGGGCCTGGTGGAGGACGTGGTGGTGTGGTGTGAGCAGAACCACCTACAGCTCAACGTCACCAAAACAAAGGAGATTATTGTGGACTTCAGGAGGGCTAGGGCCCCAGCTGACCCCGGTCTTCTGGAGACGGTCGGGTCCTACAAGTACCTGGGAGTTCACCTGGACAACAAGCTGGAATGGGCCGGCAACACAAGAGACAAGAGCCAGAGCCGGCTTTACTTCCTGAGGAGGCCCAGGTCCTTCAACATATGCAGTTCTCTGCTGCATATGTTCTACCAGTCGGTTGTGGCCAGCGTCATCTTCTTTGCGGTGGTGTGTTGGGGCACTAACACCGGGGCCGAGGATACCAACAGGCTGAACAAACTGATCAGGAAGGCTGGCTCCGTTGTGGGCATTAACCTGGGCACCCTGGAGGAGGTGGCAGAGAGAAGGATGCTGGCCAAACTGCTGGCTGTCATGGATACCGTCTCCCACCCCCTCCATGACACGGTGATGGAGCAGCGGAGCTCATCCAGCCACAGACTGATCCCACCACGCTGCAACAGAGAGGAAGTCTTTCCTGCTGGCCGCCATCAGACTGTAGATGCCCCCTCCCCCTCTACAGCTCCACTGAGGACCTCAACACTGATCACCTGGCACCCTGCACTCTCATTCCCGGTCACATTCATTCATTGTCATTGCCCTGCACTTTAGACACTCTCATTCCCCTTTCACATTCATTTCATCCATTATCATACCATTAGCCATTACCTTTCGTTTGCTCTGCCTATTTATAAGTAGTTTTTCTTTTTGTATTTTGTATTTTGTACCTTGCATTTGTATTTTGTACATTCGTGTTGATACTGTTATGCTGGAATTTCCCCCCAGGGATCAATAAAGTATCTATCTGCCTTGAATCCATTCATTTCTGCACATTTTCATTCATTCCTTTTTTACTTAATATGCAAGTGATGAAATTGTTGTTTGCGTATGTTTAAACAACCCCTATTCGCTGGATTGTTGTATTTCCTATTTTCGTCTTTCCACTAATACTTACTGCTGCAATGGCCCAATTTCCCCACAGGGGACCATTTAAATTTCTTCTGATTAAATCTAATCTAAACCGGAGCCTTGGTATGTATGCAGGGATGCCAGGTACAGCCTACAGCACCGATGAAGACGCTGCATGGAGATGAAGAGCTCATGCGCTCCAGTGTGCACGAGGGTTAGATAGGAAGCAGATTTTCTATTCAAATTAATGCCAGCAGGTCTTTATGAAGCCTCAGGAAACAGACAAAATGTCAAGGTAAAGTGAAAATAAATAAACGGAGCAGAACAAGAAGTGAGAGGATGACAAAGCGAGAAATGAACGCAGAGGAAATACAGAAGATGTGGGAGGACAAAAATGGAGTCAAGTCAAGAAAGAAAAGCCAATCCCCTGAGTGTTTTGGGTCGTGAGCCAAGTGTGAGATTTGCTGCTGGCTGCTGTTTCAGGACAGACAGGAGGCACTCTCCGGATTAGATGGCTGATTTCTTACCTAACTTTGAGTAAATACCCAATCAGTTCAGACAGAAATGCTCACACGGTGCCATGTACATTGAAAGGGAGTAACTCACCACTAAACACTAAATCCCTCAAACGAAAGGAGAGACAGAGAGACATAAGAAGAAACAGAGAGAGACACTACAGGTAGTGGTGACTGGATTGGAGGATGATGAGCAAAACAAAACAAAACAAATCATTTCCGGTATTTTCCTGAGGGACAAAGCTACAGGCGAGATTGAAGTATTGACTGTGTTCCTCCCAACTGCAACACTCCAGGATTACTTACAGCCCCGACAATCACAGGAGCCTCATCTCTCTTCCCAGTCTGCTGCTGACTCAGGCTGACCTACAAAACTCAATCAGTCACAGCTACGCCACAAACAAGAAAACAAAGATGACTGAAAAATGTCAATCTCAGAACCAATGCTGCAGTTTAGATCAAACTTTGAGACACTCACAAGGAAAAGGAGATTACCTGTGTCATTTGGAGTTATAGCCCATTTACTACTGTCTAGTTTACATTTACTAGATTATTTAATGGCTCGAAATGAACTGCTGTCCCGACTAACAAAAGACATTAGTCATTTAGCAGGTGATAGTTTACACTATGTGGGGATCGAACACACGGCCCTGAGACCGTCTCATGCTCTACCAGCTGAGCTGCCCGGGCCGGACGTATGCGTGCATCTGCTGCAATACAGTTAGCATTGCGGCTAACTCCTGCTATCTGTGATCTAATGCAACATTAATGGGACGGATGGACCATTAGGTTCATGCCATCCTCCCACTGCTAAATCATTGATAAGCGGCAGGGCCATCGCTGGCTCCGAGGGGGGCCATTAGAAAGCATTTAAGGCCAGGCTCCCCAACACAAGACAACATGTTTATGGTAGCAGCCTGCAGCACGCTATGATCTAGCATCCACAGGAGCCTGCAAAGGCGTGTGTGTGTGTGTGTGTGTGTGTGTGTGTGTGTGTGTGTGTATCATCGATAGAGGTCCACCCTGCCAGGATCACTAAACTAATTATTCTCTTTCATAGTGCAGAAGGAATGTTTTATGGCAACAAAACCACAGACCATCTAAACATACACACACACACCCCACACACCCACACACACACACACACACACACACCCACACACACACACACAGTGAGCTTCCCGCCCTCAGGTGTTTTGGCTTGCCTTCCAGCACTGTGATGGATTACAGCTTAGAGAGAGGAAACTGGAACAGTTATTTACAGGACGGCATAACATGATGTAACCTCTGAAGCAGGATTTAGCACCACCAGGACACACAGCCGGAGAGCTTCCCAGCGTCCGCACACCAGCTTGGTGAATATGAAAACATGGCTGGGTGAGAGGTGAGGCGCTAACAATGAGAGAAAAGAAGGAGGGAAATAACATTCAATAAACCAGCTGCACTAAACCATAAACTAAACCGTTTCACTAAACACCCAGGAAGCACTAATCTGTCAATGATATATTGATGTTTAAAAATAGCATCTTTATGAGCAAATAATGAAAGTTTTCCTGTTTTTTTTTATTATATATGTGCTGCTAAAGTAAATGTAAGGTTTTCTTATTAAGTGCTGTAAAACAGAAGGCCTGATTATCTGCTTTGTGTTTGTCATTTAGTCAGAGAATAATTCAGGAATTCTCAGGCTTGATTCCCAGTGCAAAGTAGTTTTGCATCAAGAGGGGAGGGGAAATAGATGATGCCAATGTAAAACATCTCACATGGGGCTATAACACTGTCATCACAATTCAGCTCACAAGGATTTATTTGCACAAAAAAAAAGAAAGAACAATAAATCCACCCTACACGACGATCTATTCCTGGGTTTGAGACAAAAACGTAGGTTTCAAAATGTACTTTTTGTTCACTGCTGCATGAGGTCATTGGTATATTAGGAGATTCAAGGAGAACTTCATATTCTGGGTTCAGATTTAGGACATCACTAAGAACTGCGTGAGGCTGGTCTATACTCAACCAGCCACAAAGCAGTAGTCAGCACCACAGCCTCATACAGAGGATAGAAATATGCCTTTGTAAAGGGTTATTACACTGAACCGGACCTCCCAAACAGGCATCAAGTCGTTGGCGTCTCCACTGGGAGTCCAACCACAACCATCAGCATCTACAGCTCAGATGCACTCAGCTGACCACAAACCATCATAGTCCTCAAAAACAAGGAGTGGAAACTCTGACAGTAAATCCCAGGCATCCTCTGCATCTGCACAAGACCAAACCTCATAAATACAGCAGCTCGGACTGCAGGGCTTCGGCATGGAGACATCAACTGAACCTTTGATTAACAGCGCAGTGCATTCATATGATGAAAAGGTAAACGCAACAGAAAGGCTGCTGGATTTCCCCCCGTTGATCTCATGAAAAAGTTAATAAACCAACTGCACTGGAACGCAAAATGCATGCACGCACATGCAAGCCACACACACACACACACACAAACACACACACACACACACACACACACACACACACACACACACACACACACAGTTCACACTGCCCCCCAGTTGTGTCTTTCAAGGTTCAGATGAGGCAGGGCTAGAACGTTTCCTCCCTGTCTCCTCAAATTTCAAACACACACTTCAGTTGTAAGCTTCCTTACATAACACTGCTCTCTAACTTCCTCTGCTCCACCAAGGATATCTCAGTGTGTGTGTGTGTGTGTGTGTGTGTGTGTGTGTGTGTGAGATTCAGTGGGCCAAGAGGATAATTTCGCTGGTCAGTAATCACTGCCCTAAGCTACAGCCGCTGTCCTGCTAATTCTGCTACCTAAAAGAGAGAACGAGGAGGCAGGAAAGGAAGGAAATGAGTGAGAAGAAATGGTGGCAACACTATATACTAACACGATACTTTTGACCCACACACACAAACATACGCCTTGAAAACACACACACACACACACACCCTGCTACGCTGCTATTTATATCCCTTTTAAAAAGCGAAACATCACACTGCCTCAACTCCTCTCCTGGTCTCGTCCTTCTCGCCCAAATTCTTTATCTTCTGTCGCC
Source organism: Hoplostethus mediterraneus (assembly GCA_034670385.1). Taxonomy (NCBI): domain Eukaryota; kingdom Metazoa; phylum Chordata; class Actinopteri; order Trachichthyiformes; family Trachichthyidae; genus Hoplostethus; species Hoplostethus mediterraneus. The sequence continues at coordinate 2,059,381 of JAXDDW010000073.1, forward strand.
CACGTCTCTGCACACTTCGCTGCTCCTTATTTACACTGATAATTCGGTTTCCATTCCACATTTTTTTTTTTTTTTGCACCTCCTCTCTCAGCCAAGTGTTCAGAAATAACTATCAGGCTCTTCAGCTGGCTGGGAGAGGAGAGGAGAGCAGAGGAGAATGACAAGTCCATTGACGAGGACAGGAAGAAATATGGTGAGAATATGGTGTAGAGAGATCGATGGCAGCGGTTGAGTGTCACGGTGTCGTCACAGCCCAGAATACAGAGCAGGAGTATTGGAAATCGTGCAACAGAGGGAAAAAGTGGAAGAGGTGGACAGGGACATATTGACTGACACACTCACACTCACACTCACACACTCTCACACACTCACACACTCTCACACACTCTCACACACTCTCACACACACACACACACGAGAAAATGGATCTCGTCATTCTGAATGGATGTTGCAGAGAGGATATGGACAGGATGTGTTCCAGCTCCCTCGGGGATAGGAGGAAAAAAGCATCCTAACCGGATGTTACTTTGATACATACAGTATACTAGCATAGTACTATGTGTAGTAGTAGTAGTAGTATGTAATACTGCTGCATAGGTATGCGAGAGAGATAATGAGAGAGAAAGAGAGAGGAAGAGAATGTCACTAGGGAGCAGTTTAAGTTTTTCTGCGCATGGATGCACACTGTAGAGCGTTTCCTCTCATCTCCACTAATTTGGTCGTTCCTCCTCATCTGTTAATCCTCTTCTTTCATTTATTTCTCTCTCTCTCTCTCTCCATTTCTCTCTCTGGAGGGCAGTGCTAATACAAGGCCATCTTCTCGATGCCTGGGGGCTGAGAGTGGCATTGGGGGCATGAAAGCCTGTGCATACACGGTCCGAATGCATGCACACACACATACACACACACGTGTGCACATACTCTGTCTAGTCCACACGCTAATGCAATGTATCTATTTACATGCACAGTAATAATCTGATCAAAACCTAATTAAGGCAATAGTCTGGCTACAGCAATATAATGTAAACGCTTTAGTCTGATTATCTGAATCAGAGCAAGATCATAATTGGTCAGAACAGCCCAGGTGATACAACTCGATTTTTGCTCCGTCTTTCAATTTATTTGACCCCCTTAATCTGATTTTGTTTCCTTCCTTTCTGAAGGTTTCAGGATGCCAAATTTAAGACTTTTTAATGCTACTTGGAATAAAATTTAAAACCAATTTAACCACCAAAATAAGGAAACAAAAACAAAACGGCCTATTTCCGACTGAACATAATAAAAGCTCTAAAACTGTAAATGAGCAGTAAAAAAAAGGGACACGAGGAAATGAAATGTTTAGGGACGTGATGCCCAACTGTGTTTATTAAAGCAGATGTGATTGTTGTATTAACTCTGTCCTATTTTAATCTGAGTCGACATGCATGTGCATCAAATGTACTGTGATCAACTGTAAGAGCAGGTAAGAAAACTACTGCTGCTCCCATTCATCTTTTGGTGGAACTACATTTCATGGCATTTGCCTTATTTTGTTTGTAATTCTGTTTTGAGTAGGAACCACCGAATCAGAGAATCTGTCAATAAGTATCTAAACTTGATATTTGCATCAAAATGAAAAACAAAACAAAAACCTGTCATTACATTAAACATTAAGAACTCTAAAGCAACCAAAGGTAGGCCTAACTGTTGAACTTCAATACCCAGAAATCACGTGACGCGGTGTCAGTAAGTGTTACTTAGGCAGCAGTGTACATTTCACTCTTACGTTTTGGTTTGTCACTTCCTGTGGGCGGAGAAGTGTTCGTACCCGACACCTGAATTTCATTTGGGAAGACAGGGAGTATATCAGTGTGTGGAAGGGATGCTCTTCTCTGTTGCAGCCCCACTTTGTGATTCAGGCTGATAAGACAGGTGTATTTTATATAAAAAGCTTGCCTAGTGATATTTCAGAATTTTTAAAAGGTCCCACAGGAAGTTGGCCTAGAGCAGGTGCGGCGTGTTTGTTGTACATAATGGCTTCTTCTGCTTTCAGCCAACACTGAGAATAATACTGCTTGTGTCAAGGTCTTCTGTATGTGCATCAACGCAAACAACAAACCAGAAAAATATCTGATAAATGGGCAATGACATTTCTCATCTGATATCAAGATGGCTGCAGGCTGGATCTCACTGTACCACACCTTCTCTAAGTAACCCTATCAAAGAAATCTATGTCAGTGCTGGCTTTGGAGGGATTTGTGTAACTGTGAACCACATAAATGCGCTAATCTAGTATTCAGTAACTAGAGTATTGTGTGTATGTAAAGGTACCCAATGTGCAAGTCAATTATACATGACAACAGTATCGCTGTCACAACACCTGGCGCTATCGCTAACTCACGGGCACTTAAGTCAATGAGCTTGAACACGTCTTTGAGCCAGAACTCTGTTGTCTTAGCAAGCTCAAGGAAAATAATTCATCAGCCTTTAATGAAAAGAAAGGCGTTGGCTCCATCCTCAGCATCAGCTTGAGTCATCACCATCATCATTACACGGGGAACAGCATCAGCCCCTCCTGAGCCCAGCTTTCTGCCAGCTCCACAACTTCTCCAGGACTCGGCAGCCCTGCCAGAGAGAGAGAGATGCCAGTCTGCCTCGCTCTGCCAAGCTCTCAGACAGACTTCAAAAGAGCTCAGCAGCCCTACTGTTCACTTCTACCGGCGAGATGAAGTTTACCGGCCTCCAGGCCTAACAGATCGAGCTGGGAGAGGGAGGGAGGGAGGGGGAGAGAGAGAGAGAGAGAGAGAGAGAGAGAGAGAGAGAGAGAGAGAGAGAGAGGGAGAGGGAGAGGGAGAGGGAGAGGGAGAGGGAGAAATCAAAAGAGAGAAAAGAAAATATTCTGAGGCTCGGCGACCCAGAGCAAACGCAGGTTAACCTTGAGGAGAGGGAAGAATGGCATGAAGGACAAACATATCCTTTCATATCTGCACTTTTCAGTTCCCCTCCTCAAGGAGGAGGAGGAGGAGGAGGAGGAGGAGGAGGAGGAGGAGGGCAGCGAGGGTCAAACTTCTAGCGTCTCATCTGTAAACACACATGGCTCTGCTAGAGAACACAAAGACATTCTGACAGGCCAAAAAAAAA
>JAXDDW010000073.1:2067500-2140000 GCA_034670385.1 Hoplostethus mediterraneus
TAGTAGTATTAGACTGCATGAGTCAACAGTATGTGCGTACAGCTGTGCTACAGCCGTGCTATCATCAACCAGTCAACCATGAATTTGTATCACAGTAAAGGTGTGTTATCTGTAACCACCTCAGCTGTGATATAAATTCCACACATCACCGTCTGGAGCGGGTTATTGCTTTTATAAAACCGTTAGTAAATTATTTCCATATATAACCAGAACTTACAATATATGAGTTAATCTCCGACCTGCACAGGATGTTGTCACTGTCACTGTCACTGTCACTGTCACTGACCCTCCTGCTCCCATATCAGTGACTCATTCTCTCAGAGTGCACCTGGATCTCAACTCATCCTCTCATCTCTCCCTCTCATCTCCCCAGCAGCAAACAGCTAGGAGGTCTATCCACAGATTGAGAGAGAAGAGGGTAAATATTTGAGGGGCTGAATGAGTGTGTGTGTGTGTGTGTGTGTGTGTGTGTGTGTGTGTGTGTGTGTGTGTGTGTGTGTGTGTGTGTGTGTGTGTGTGTGTGTGTGTGTGTGTGTGTGTGTGTGTGTGTGTGGCTCAATACGGCCAGCCGGCCAGCCAGCCCGCCACGCATTCTTTCGTATCCCTGGCAGACTATGCGCTATGTAAGCACAAACACACTCATCCCAGACAAAATGAACAAACAAGCAGTGATAAAACTCGGGACCGCGAGCACCTCAGTCAAGTCTGAGACGCTGAAATGACTGTGATGCTTGTAAAACGTCTGGGTGCTTCTGACAGGGAATCATGCTACATGCTGTGTGTGTGTGTGTGTGTGTGTGTGTGTGTCTGTCTTCAGTCGACTGATTTAGGAGTGGAATATTTTCATACGCATACCATGCCACACCCACACACACTCTTGACCATATGCCCTCAAAGGCTGTCAACCCCCACCCACCCCCTGTTGTGCTCCAGATGGAAGGGAGGGCAGAAAAAGCCAAAAAGGTGACTTCTTCTATCCATTCATCCATCATCTATCCTACCACTACTGTTAAAGAAACTCCATGTAACTCCATTACAAGCAGGAACTTGGACATAAACCTTCGATACACACGTGTTCTGTTAATTACGACCTGAAGTCAATGATTAACGAGAAATCTACTGACTGACTGACTGAAACTGTGTTGGGAGGGAAGGAAAGAGAATGAATCTGAGCAGTGACGTGGCACAAGGACATGTGTAGGAGGGATGATTGTGTGGATTGTGTGTGTGTGTGTGTGTGTGTGTGTGTGTGTGTGTGTGTGTGTGTGTGTGCGTGGGTGAATGTGTGCATATACATGTGTGAAAATATCACAAGGCCAAAAAGCTTGGGCTCAGAAAGGATCGCCATTTCCAGATGATCTGCTCGGCGTTGTTGCCACGCCAAAGTTTGCACTGGACTCAAGCTAACAAGCTGTTTAAGTGTTGGACAGCTGCCGGACTGTTGTTAGCTGTAACCATGCGTGGGCCTTCCTACCAGTCCAGATAGACAGAGAGCCGGAGCCTGTCAACACCACTCAACCTGACTGTTGTTGACACTGCGGGAGGAGATAGATAGAACGAGAGATAGAGAGGGGTAGAGAGAGAGATCACCTTATCTGAAGTTGGAATTACCACTTTATTGCACTCTACCTCCAAGTCTTGAGATTTGTTCAGTACATTATAATGAATGCCGTACATACAATTCAACTTTCAATTGGGTGCTCAGGGGAGCATGGTAGGAGGGAAGGAGGGATGGAAGGAGAGGACTGGATGAAAACAAATCAGTGTGATTATACTGGAAATGCACAAGTTGTGTTCCGCGACCTCACCCCACACTCAGCAGGCAGGGAGGTTTACAGCCCCGCTGAATTAATAAAGCGCAATATCGGAATAATATTTACATTACGCGTAATGCACTCATAAATAAAGCCTGACACATTAGGGGAGGGTTGAGGGAGAGAGGATGGAGCTGGAGGAGAGACAGGGGAGAGCAGACTGAGAGAGAGAGAGAGGAAGTTGAAGTGGTAATTGTGCATTGTTCTGAGAGACCGTGGTGGTTTGGAGTGAGACAATGTGGTTTTCCACCCAGCTCACCACAGCGAGTCCTGCTCTGCCACTGTCACCAAGCCCCGGTCGCAGTTACAATGGGGCTGGGACCCAGAGCATGTGTCACCCATCTGTCAGACAATATGTCAACACAGCCATACCCAGGCTAAATGTGGCTATGGCCCGTCGAGGCCCTCTGCATCGCTGCTCCTCCAAATATTCATTGGTTCCAAATCAATCTCTTCTCTCTGTCACTCTGCCTAGCTGAACGTCTCACTCTCTTTCACATCCAATTCCGTCTTTCTCTCCCTTCGCACCTTCTCCGATCTCTGTCCCTCTGTTGACAGTTTCTCTCGTGGTGTGATATCCAGCAGCAAGCTGCTACTATATATGTATATATACATTCATATACACTACCAGTCAGACGTTTGGACACACGACCTTAAAGACATTTTGATCTCAAGGTTTGCGCTTAAATGCTTGAAATTAGTTTCTTAGACAAATAAATAAATAAATAGTAACCCTTCTCTGAGAAAGTGTGTCCAAACTTTTGACACAAACACACACCCAACCCCCCAACCCCCCAAACCCTGAAGCCATGATAAATGATTTTAACTCATTTGTAATCTATAGCACATCCATGAACATTGTACTAAAAACCTGAATTGAGGAAGTTGATCATCAAGTGGAGTGACATCAAGGACAGACACATGGGTCTGCATGTGTGTGTGTGTGTGTATTGGTGTGTCAGATGTGTGTATGTGAGCCACTATGTGTAAGGCAGTGCACAGGTTACTCAGATGTGAATCATCATTAAATGATGTTCAAGGACAGAGGGTCAGAAGATTACTAGTTACCAGCCCTCATGCTCTGATGGGCCTGTGTGTGTATTTTTGTGTGTACCTAAACTGTGGCGGCCCGCCCATAGTCTAATTTGTCCCGCCACAGTTTCATAATGAACCGAAAATATTTTTACACTTCTCATAATAACATAACCGTTTTGCACCGTTGCTTCAGCAAAGCATCTCTCACTCCCTGTCAGTCAGCCCCTCCCTCCCCTGCTGTACGCACGCACGCACGCACGCACGCACGCACGCACGCACGCACGCACGCACATTCCTGGCTGCATCCGAGACATCAAGGCATTTTCAGGACACAAATGAGGTAAGTAACGTTAACTAACGTTACAGTATCCACTGCAGTTATCCACTAGTCCAAACACAATTCTGACCTTCAAAGTTTAAAGTACTTCAAAGTAGAAGTTACAAGTTAGCAGTATTTTTTTCACTGGCCCAACTATTAACCCTACGGCCATCTGTTTTCGCCGGGGTCACTCCATCACAGCCCTCCCTCCCAACAGCCAATCAGATCCCAATCAATAGTATATTAACCTGCCCATGCTCTTGCTGATTGGTCCATGGGGTCTTTGATTATAGACACCTCCTCATAATATGACAGTTAGAGAAGCTACAGAAGATGGCCACTAACGAGTGATGAGGATGAAACGCTCGGCACTCATGGTGAACTGGATCAGCTAGCCAGTATCTGGTTTGGTAAATAATGGCTAGCTGGACCCATTCGGTTCCACTAGCATTGCTACAAAATGCTAACAATCTTCTCGTGGACATTTCTAGTAACCATATTGCCAATTTAAAAATGCTTTTCAAGTCTCTGACGAGAAACTTAAAATGTGTAAGTATAAAAACGACTTTGTCCTTGCAGATGGCCACAGCATTTGAGGCTCTGAAGAGCCTTGGAGTGATCCACACAGATGTGAAGCCGCACAACATCATGCTGGTGGATCATCTGAGAGAGCCCTTGAAGGTGAAGCTGAAAGACTTTGGCTTGGCCCTTCTGAGGACTGAAGCCAAGCAAGGCTTTATAATTCAGCCCCTTTGCGTCAGGTGAGATCTGTTGGAGTGTTTTCAGTTTCTCACTTCTACTGTAAATACATAGCAGGGTGTTTGTTTCCTTTCCATACCGGTGAGGACAAATGTTGAATTCAGGGCTACATAAGTCTCAGCTGTTGTGACATTCTCCTTTTTTCATTTCTACCACGTTTCCCCATCTTGTATTATTATTCCTCAAAGCACGACAATGTTTCTGATTTGGTGTGCTGCTGTTCTTCCACACTCAGGTCTCCAGAAATCCTTTTGCGGCTCCCGTTTTTTGAGGCCGTGGACATGTGGTCGCTGGGCTGCATAATGGCAGAATTGTTCACCTCTAATGTACTCTTCCCTGGGTGGAATGAATATGATGTGGTCAGTACCTTACTATAGCTGGACTCTGGTCCCTTTCTGCCCGAACCCTTAATTATTGATAGCAGTAGCTACTCTAAGACCAGCAGATGATGATCACAGCAGACAAGTATGGAGTCCTGATAGTCTAGACTGATGTGATCATGCGTTTTTGCCTCCAGATGCGATTCATCATTGACCTCCTGGGTCAGCCAGCGAACCACCTCCTGAATGCTGGGAGTAGAACAAAGGACTTATTCATCTTCAGGAGGGCTAGAGGCTGGAGGCTCAGGGTACCACAACACCGCTTTATTGACCAAATATAATTTTCTCTTGAACATTTTCTTGAGAATATTTATTGTCAGTATCAATCAGTAATTCATCTAAAGTAATAAGACGTTTCAAATACATGTTACCTTCTTTTAGACACCAGAGGAGTATGACTGCTTGTCCGCAGACTACAGGGCGTACTCATTCAGATCTCTGGATGAGCTGACAGAGGTAGGTAGTCCAGTAGGTGGTAGCTGCTGAAGACATGGAATATGTTGAATTCATGACTTCCATCAAACTTTTTGTGAGTCAGGAAGATGATTCCACTGATTTCCTGTTGGACTTTTCTCATCATTTGGTAATTTAGTTGAACCTGAAGGAAGAGGACAGGGCTGAGGTCGCTGATAGGAGGCAGTTTGTTCACCTCCTGAAAGGAATGCTCCAGATGGATGCCAGCGAGAGGATCACACCAAGTGGAGTCCTCGCTCATCCATTTGTGGCACTGAGCGACCTCGCCAGCAGCTCCCACCACAGCTCTTGGTAAGTGTGTGTGTTTGGATGCGTGGCGTGAGTCCTTATATTGCTGCTTTGCACATCAGTTATCAGACAAGGGTAGGCGCTGTAGGTGAATGATTCATCAATTGATCAACTGATTGATTGGCATGCTTGTCCAGTGGGAAGTCTTGCTTCCTGGCAATGAGCATAACTGTGAGTTTGTCCTTTTGGAAGGTAACTGAATGTACCTGTACAACAAATTTGAGCTAGCAGTATATGTTAACTGCATGTGTCCTCATTCACCAGGGGAACTTCCACTCCAGGTGTCATCTTGGTCCAGCCAATGGCACGCATGGAGGTGATACCTAAGGAGACTTCATCGCTGGACACCTCAGAGGTAGGAATCACTGCTTGCTCAGTGTCAATTATATATTAGCAATAATGTATAGTTGAAAATTCACTCAACCAGGAATAAATGTGATTATTGTTAATAGTACTAATGGTCTCCTCACAGGATGGATCTCCAGTAGAGTAGCAAGCCCCTCTGTGGACTCTGCTATTGTGGCCACCCCTTCGGTTGCCCTGAGCAGCCCCTCTGTGGACCCCGCTATTGTGGCCACCCCTTCGGTTGCCCTGAGCAGCCCCTCTGTGGACCCCGCTATTGTGGCCACCCCTTCGGTTGCCCTGAGCGGCCCCACTGTGGACCCCGCTATTGTGGCCACCCCTTCGGTTGCCCTGAGCAACCCCTCTGTGGACCCCGCTATCGTGGCCACCCCTTCGGTTGCCCTGAGCAGCCCCTCTGTGGACCCGGGTATCGTGGCCACCCCTTCGGTTGCCCTGAGCAGCCCCACTGTGGACCCCGCTATTGTGGCCACCCCTTCGGTTGCCCTGAGCAACCCCTCTGTGGACCCTGCTATTGTGGCCACCCCTTCGGTTGCCCTGAGCAGCTCCACTGTGGACCCTGCTATTGTGGCCACCCCTTCGGTTGCCCTGAGCAGCCCTGTTGCTGACCCCGCCAGTGCTGTGAACCAGGCTGTCATGGATAACAATGACCTGGTTGACAACGCTGCTCACACCACATCTGGTAAGACATTCACCTCCACTTTGAATTGTCCTTCCACACTGTAGTTGATTCCATCACGGTCGTGTCCTCTTTCGATTTTTAGAGGTCAGCAAGCCCAAGAAAAAGAAGAAGGGAGTCAGACGCTTCACCAGCAAGGAGGGAGTTGCAGTAGTCCAGGCGGGAGATAACAAGAGCCTGGATGAGCACCTGCACCATCTCCTCAGTGAGGAAGGGGCAAATCCTCCTGATGTTGTAGAGGAGGAATCTGCAGAATCTTCAAACTATGGAAGCGTATAGTTAACTTCATCCAAATGTTAATGCAAAGTGGAAAATGAAAATGCAATCCAATATCATTTTCATTTTCTACTTTTGCATGTATCATTTGAGTCAATGAGTCAATATTCATTCAGAGAATGACTGACAGGTTGGTAGATCATGGGAATGTTAATTTAACTGCAAAAGGGGGCGTTGCTTCTCACTTTTCACATTTGAATTAACACTTGAAGTTTGTTCACCACAAAGCGGGACAAAGCGGTTTTTTTTTCACATTTTGAATGTTTGAATGTTTCAAAACTGCCTTGGAACGGAACACTGAGGTTTGATCTGTTTGTGTTCTTGCTCTGCATTTTCCTTTCATGCGTTTACCCAGAATGCATCAAGAAAGAGGGGGTATAGCTCAGTGGTAGAGCATTTGACTGCAGATCAAGAGGTCCCATGGTTCAACTCCTGGTGCCCCCTGGGAATCATCACACCTATAGAGCCATCAAATGATGAACCTGCTTGAGACCTTTATTTTGAAAAAGAAGATGCTCAATGTTTCAAAATTGCCTTGGAACTGAACACCGACGTTTGCTCGTTTTTTGTTGCTCTGCATTTTGCTTTCATCCATTTACAGAATGCCTTTTACTCAAGTGTATTTTTAGCTAGATACGTTGACTTGTTATTGAGTAAAATAGTGTTTCAGAGCTTGAAAGCATTAACAGAAAACGATTTGTGTGCATATGTTCATGTATACAGTATATATTAATCACATAATCAGATAAGGGAGCCATGAAACAGGGAATCCGATGCTCTGAAAATGCCATAAATTATCTAAAATGAAGGTCTTGAAAAAATAGGTCTTCCTGCCACAACTCAGGAGAAGTCTCGCCCTGAAATCTCGCGAGAGTTGTTGCAGGAAGAGGACGTGGAAACGTGACAAAGGTAGTCTATGAAAGCGTGAGGGTTGACTTGTTGCAGGAAGAGGATGGTGGAAACGTGAGTCAGCGTTGGAGACGTGTGTTGGAGTATAGAAATCGTAGTTTAGAGTATTTGTTTTTTCCCAAAGATAAAAAACAACAACAATGGTTTGTTTTTGCGCATTTCCGAACTGTGCCAACAAAATGTTGAGGAAGACTTCGCACAGCTTTCATAGAATACCTTTGTCAGGTTTCTACTGTCCTCTTCCTGCAACAACTCAACCTTCTTGCTTTCATAGACTACCTTTGTCCACCGTCCATTTCAGAGAGAGACTCCTTGAGCTAGACTTTAGTTTTCTGGTTAAAAAAAGGTCTATTTCTGTAGCGATCCTTTCAGTAATGTTGTCAGACACACATATAACAATCTGAGCCTGTCAGTGGCAAAAACAAGCACTTTTAGTGGACGTACTTTGATCGCGCGCATTTGTCCCTACAGATTACGTTGTAGCTGTTTCATGACTGCCGACAGAGCCGATCTACCAGATCAATTCCGAAACTTTTTGGACCTATTTTGCGGTATAAATGTCGATTTTGTAGATATTAAAATATATATATAGAAAAGAAAAGAAAGAAAGAAAAATTTAAGAAGCCCAAGAGGTCGATCATGGATCTGATCGATTGATCATGGCGAAAAATGACGGTAAAGACAGAGCCGCAATGTTCACGGCCACTGAAAAGCGACTTTTAGTGGAGGTCTATGGAGAATTCAGCCATATTACAATGAGAAGGGAAATACGATTGCCATAAATAAAGGGAGAGAGAAGATTAAAATATTTACAGTGGAGCACCTTATATACAGTATTATTTAATAATTAATTTAAGAAAGTGTGTAGCAAGATGGAGAGATATTTACACAGTTGTAACGTTACAGTAACGTAACAAAATTGTTTACAAGAGCACAAAGTTCTTCATAGATCTAGCCTCTTAATTTTGCACCAGATTGATGCATTTAACTTTCTTCCCCCCCAGAGGGTCCAAGGTCCACCCACCAAAATCCTGTGGGAAACACTGCTGGCAGACACACATGCACGTCCCACTAATCAAGATCAGCCATTGTCTGGAAGGCAGGGCTAGAGCATGATCGGTGTGTATCATTGCTCCATGAGACAAACACCTCTCTGAAGAAGCCATTATTACCGTTCAGATCAACAATCACACACAAACAATAATGGGGGATTGACTGAAACAAATGAAACACATTTATCCTGATTTTCACTATCTGCCACAGTCACTATGCATCAGACTCAAATGAACGTGCACACATGGACACGGAGCGCATGAATATAAGCACGCATGGACTCGGCCTGTAGCGATGTTTGTGTGGTTCAAGAAGCATTCAGGACTGATCGGCCACAACGCAACATTAGATGCTTGTGTAATGCTTGGGATACTGTGTTTGTGTATCTGCATTTCAGTCACAACTTGTACCAGTTGGATGAAAACTGCAGCCCTTTATGTCCCAACCAGGTAACGCTGCACCGTACGAACACCACCGAGGAGCTTTATGTTACAATGACTAACTAACCGAAGAGGAAGCAGACAAAATGAAGAAACTTTGAGGGATACATTCTGATATGCCGAAACATCAGATGGAGTATGCCATGACAGGCAACACACGTTCTCTCTCGCACACACACACACACACACACACACACACACACGTTCACACACACACACACACACACACACACACACACACACACACACACACACGAGGGGGAGGAGCTGTAGGGGAGCAGGGAAACAGACCAGGATGCCTCCAATTAACAGGCAATGAGTTTTAATGGGCTAATAGCTTGTTAGAGCCTAGGAGTTTTTATAGGTTAGTAAAGAGCTAACTGGCAGAGGTACAGCAGACTACAGAACCTGTGGGCTACCAGCACACAACCGATAGGCCCATAACATTAATAGATCTGATAATTCAGTCCAAAGGTTTGCCAAAAGCATTTTAGTGTTTTTCTACGTAATGGGATAATGATTTAATCTCTAGAAAATACAGCCTTTAATTACAATTCAGGCATTTAGAGTCATAAGTGCAACATGTCAGGATCTTTGAATTCCACAGCGGCAAGTAGCACACAAGTAGCAAGGACCAATAGTACTAAGAAATGAAGGAATTGTGCTGGTGTGTAAGTGTCATCTTCCTCCCATTATTAGGCCAATAAAAGTCAATGTGCTTTTACTCCTGTACACCAGAACTGGTGGCTTTTTTTGTTGGGCGTAGCAGGTCAAGGATATGCACGACGCAGATTGAAAGTTCAGACATGGTAACAAATTACTCCGAAAGCTCATGATGAGAAACTATAAGGCTGCATTAGTGGCTTGTGGAAATGAGCTCCACAGTTAAGACTTCACATTGCTGTGGGGAAGAAGGTCAGGTCAGAGCAGAAAACGCCTGTCAGATCTTGAGGGAAGATGGACTCAGGATGGAGGATAGACCAGACACACACAACGCTAAACCACACAACAGAGACTGTATTGCACCTCCAGCTGTCTTGCCATGCGCCCATTGTAAATACGAATTTGTTCTAAATTGACCTGCCTCGTTAAATAGAGGTTAATTAAATAAAAACGTGCTCTGCACACACCCATCAGTGAGAGAATGGGGAGGGAGGAAGGAAGTGAGAGAGAAGCATATGAGAGCCATGTGTGCTAATCTCATACTAACATGGATAATGATGTTATGTGTGCAGAGTTAGGGCTCTATAGAAATATGAACAGCTTTAGAAACCTTGCTGAATAGACAGATGAAAATATTACATATTATAGCAGTATATGCAGGCCTTCCTGCCTGGTGCCATTAACTATAGCCCTGCCATTGAGAGGCAGGAACCATTATGTGCTGAAAGTGTGAAGTACACATGCATGCTAACACACACACACACACACACACACACACACACACACACACACACACACACACACACACACACACACACACACACACACACACACACACACACACACACACACACACACACACACACACACACACACACACACACACACACACACACACACACACGCACATAACACATAACACACACCCTGGGGCAAGTGCCAAACTGGCAGACTCTACAGAGGGAGAAGCTGGAGATCAACTATACAGCATTAGCCTAAAGGCCAGATTCAATCAGACTGACTTAGCTACTGTGTTGAGTCTATGGACACACACCCTCCCGTTTAGTATTGGATGCAGCTGACTCTGTATCAGAACAGCATTCAGACAGACAGACATTCACAATGCAGAATACATTGCATATGCATCAGGAGGGGGTGGGCGATCTTCCCGAAAAAATCATATCACAATCTTTTTAACACACATTCACGATCCACGATCTGAATTGCGATCTTTCTGTTGGTTTGTGAACGTAGCGTGGATCCACAATTATTACTGGCCATCGAAGTTTTATGTGAAGTTTGGAAACATTAGTAGGAGGACATAAAAGGTCATGATCTACGATTCGCTTGAAAAGTAGATTGTGGACGTCTTCAAGATCGATCACGATATAAAGCCGCCAGATCGCCCGCCCCTATGCATCAGGCCTTTTGCTAGAAGCTGAAGTAAGCTTATTCCTTACACGATAATCTACACAACACACCGGTGAAAGCAGTACAGCGAAAACAGATGAAATCACTGCAAGGCCTCTCAACATCTGCAAGCCATCTTTAGCGTGGGTGGGTTCTCAAACCTCTAACCTTTCTCCTCACATCCTCTCTCTCCTCCTACCACTGAACAAATGGCTCTGACTGTCAGTGGGACCACATGCTCCATATTAGGCCCGTTGGTTTCTCCGATACAAGCACACTCACAGCTCACTTGAGTATTGGATCCAGGCAGTAAACAAGTTTATGAACAAAACGCCACCAGTAAATAACTTCTGATGCTCTGTGTGGGTTAAAGGAATGAACACTGTTTTCTGGAGTCCTGCTGCTACAGAACTCCTGAAAAGCAGTTTCTAGGGTTTGTCAAGGGAAATGGTTTGTCCCTGTGTGTGTGTGTGTGTGTGTGTGTGTGTGTGTGTGTGTGTGTGTGTGTGTGTGTGTGTGTGTGTGTGTGTGTGTGTGTGTGTGTGTGCGCGCGAGTGTGTGTTGTTTTTCCAGAAAGGCCCCGGCCGTAACCCAGGTGACAGTGTGTGCTTTGGCAGGCAGCGAGGAAATGACTTTAGATTGAAAAGGCTGTAACTGAAAGAAAAAAGAACGAAAGAACTGAGAAAGGAAAGGAGAGAAAGGGAGAGAGAGGGAAAAGTTGCACTAGAATATCATTGACTACATCAGCAGCTTTGGTGGCTTGAGCCCTGACTCAGAAACACCAAAACCACCAGAGTCGCTAAAAAGAACACAGTGATTTTGGTCAGCAATAATATATTTATCCCTGCAGACCGAGGCAACTAGCAGACAAACGTCTGAGTCGTATGCTGAGGAGTTCTTCACAGGCAAGTTCACCATCTCTCGCTCCAATGTGTTCCTGTGTGTTGTCAACCTACTGGTTGACTAATTATACATGTATGACATCTCTGTGGGGGAGCATTCAGACACACAAAGGCAGCCGGAATATAATTCATTAATAATGCATTAATGAAGGCATCACCTTGTTATCCAGCAGAAACCTGCTGTGACCACAAACTCTTGTACACACACACACAATCTTTGAATAAGCCATGTGTCTCTGTGTGTGCATGTATGTGCATTTCCACCTGCACTTCCACTGACTGGATGGTGTGTCTGTGTGTGTGTGTGTGTGTGGCTGGGCAGGCTTGCCAGTGTCTGCCATGCTTCGATGCTCTTCGTCAGTGGCCGTCTCCAGCATGGGGAGAGGAGAGCTAGGGCCCTCACCTGACTAGTATAACACAGCTTAAAGCTGGCCTTAACGGCCTCCTGCTCCTTTCGATTATTTCCTTTGCGCTGTGCAGTCAACTAGGGATTCTTTAATACCTTATAGACTGTGCAGTTACTTTACCAGACAGTAATAACAAAGAATGGAGATCTATCAAAACTTTGCAGCTGTCGGGGCGTCCTGGTGGCTCAGGTGATGTCCTGGGTTTGAATCCATCCTTTGTTTCATGTCATAACCCTCTCTCCCAATCTTTCCTGTCTCTCTCTACTGTGGCTGTTATTAAAAGGCATAAATTCAAAGTTGGCTTGCAACTTTGCAGCTGTTATGACCAGGGCGCTAGCCAAAGAAAGTTACTGTACGATACTGTAGCTTACTCAGTTTTCTGAGTAAGACCGAGTAAGGCACCCTTCAGGCATTGTACTGGTATCCCAAAAGATTGCTGTCACTTCTAATGCCTGAGCCTGACACGGCCTAGATCTGGAGGAAACTTTTGGGAAATTCCGATACCAAATTCCAATCATGGCGGAGAGACGCGGCGCTGTTATCTGTGATGAAGCTCTGCGGGTTAGTGACCTGGAAGAAGCTGCTGTTGCATAGATAACTGTAGCACCAGCCTGCATAGGTCAGTCTGAAAACAATAAAACATAGAGCACATGAAGCAAATTTCCTCTTCTCATCTGGAAAACCTATGATATTACTGCATTAGGGAAAGGTCAAGTGCCACATACGTGTTTGCTTTCATTCATGCAGACATGAAGTGGGGATGGGGAAAGCAAGAGGTCCCTGGGTAACAGCTCTGTTTACGCTGCTCTCCCTGTAATGCTGTAAATACACAACATCCTTAGGAAGTGAGAAATCCTCCATGCTAGGTCTAAGAGTTCCAGCCAACTGGCAGTGTCTGTTATGGTGTGTTTCAGGGGAGGAGTTGGTGATGTTAAGCTGTGCCTCTGAGGGGCTCGGCAACATGGTAAATGCAGCCTTTTTCTTTTTGACTTGTCGCTGCACATGGCGAGTTGCTGGGCTCTTCTCCGGGGTGTTTTCTCCAGCTTGATGAGGACAGATTAATATTTTAGTGGTTGAGTGTGAGAACACTGCTATATCATCTATGTGTCATTGTGCGTGCTGAAACATGCCTTTCAGCAGATTTACCCCTCAAATATCCAACAGAGAGGCTAAGCCCATACAACTGTACAACCCCCCACACACACACACACACACACACACACACAGCATGGGCCGAAAGCCCTGGGGACTATACCACGCGTGTCTTCCCCTGAAGCCTCAGACCCCATTCAGTCACAACCGCCATCACAGTGTTGGTGGATTATGACGAAAAAACCTCAACTATGCATTTCTTAAATGGACATTATTTAGTAACGGGAGTCCAATTAAAACTGATTTATGAAGAGAGGGCCAAAGAGGACTTGTTAGAGACGAGAACAGCTTGACTATCTCTGGCAGCTCTCTGGGTCTACCACCATCCCTGCCCAGCAGGCATCAAAACAACCACTGAAAAGGGACTGCAGCACCACTGAAAATACAAACGCTTGGCAGACGCTTTTATTCAAATTGACCTCCAGTATGGAGATGGATTTTTTTTTTTTTAGGATGAGAGGGTCTGCTGTGAATAGAGGCCAATTCAGAGCTGCTATTTCAAACACTCTAAGTTCTTGACAGTTTAAATAGAGCAGTGTTTAACCCACTGACCCACAACCCATAGGCTTAGCGGTGCCGCAGCCTGGGTAGGCCAATTCATCAACACACAGCAATGCTGACCACTGCTCATGCTAAGCAGTAGCTAACAGAAGCTAGCCTCTCATCATTATTCACCAGTGAAGGCCCCAGGCTAACTCTGTGAGAGGCAAGGCTCCTGCACCGGTTCGCCCTCCTAATGTAGGTCAGTGTTCCACACATCAAGGACAGACGTGTACACACACACACACACACTCGACCCCATTACACTGCATAACAATAACGTAACCATACAAATACGTAATTATCCAAACTGAAAGGGGGTTGCTCCGTGGCAAAAGGAAATACTACACTCCTCCTGGGAGAGGGGCAAAAGCCTACACACACACACACACACACACACACAGACACACACACACACACACAGACACACAGACACACAGACACAGACACAGACACAGACACACACACACACACACACACACACCCTTGTTACCATAATTTCTTCCAGAGAACCTGGCAAAAAGGGCTGTAGTGGAATGATGGGCTATTAGCCATTTCATTCCCTGTGGATAGCAGGTTGATGTCGGTTCACTCCAGATGGGCTGATGGGACCACAGAACACAGCAGCCCAAGCTAGGCCTGGAGCTCACATTCCCTGCCACCCCTTGGAAAGGGACACACACACACACACATGGACACAGACCCTCCTTGGGCAGAGTTATAATGACATTTAGGCTTTGTACAGCACCCGCGAGTCTCCTCCTAGGCTGTGAGGTATGCAAATGCAGCATAATTCATTTCATTCACAGTGGAGCAGAGCAGCTTCACTGTGTATGTTAAAGGACAATCTCCATTGTTAAGTCCACAGTGAGTCCACTCAGTCAGGACAGGGAGGCCATTGATCCATTCAGCAGGAGAATATTAAGTCCTGTTTGGGGGTCCATTAACGCAGGGCAAGACAGTACATGGAGACAGACGCTATGGTTGCTGAAACCTCTCAATGGCCTGTTACTGAAAGATCAATACTGCTAACGCCAAGTAGACTGGATGTACTGTAACAAACACGGAATCACAACCTTAACCTGGACGAAAACGAAGGTTTTAAAGTTGAACCTGATGTTCTGTGTATTTTTGGTTTGGTGCATTAAAAAGTGTCATTTGCTGCCAGTCCAACGTCCAACGCTGTAGCACATTGTTTGGCTGCTAGGAACATGAAAAACAAACACAAAGATGAAATAAATTCTTCTTCATACGACTGCGGTTATGGCTCCTACTGCAAGAAACACACACGAACACGAACACACACACACACGACACACACGAACACACACACAACTTTTCTGAGGATGAACTAGAAAAGCGCATAGCCTGAAGGTACAGGATGTCTCTTAATGTGTGAGTCAAACTAATGGACTGCCCCCCTCCTCAGTACCCCTGACCTCCCGCACTCCCTCTCCAACCCTTCTTGTCTCTCTCTCGCTCCATCTCTCATCCTCTATCCCCGATTTACTCTCTCCCTTGTTTTCTTGCTCCTACCAAGAAATCTCTATTCACCTTCTTCCTACTACGCCCCCTCCCACCCCTCGCCCATCCTCGGTTTCATTGCCTCAGTATGCAGGACGACAGGAGACTGGATCAATCTGACAGCGACAAGACAGACGGACGCACACGTGCACACACACACACACACAGGCTGATAGACAGACAGGTTTTGTGTCCGAGGTCCGTGTTCTAAAAACGAGAGCTTAAGACTAAATCCTGATCACATACTGTCAAACGATGCATGTGCACACACAGTCCATGGGACACACCAGGACAGGACAGTGCTCACACTGCTTTTCAAGCACAGTTCAGGATGGCCTACATATATAGAGCTATATCTCTAACTACATGGGTAACCCTGCAACACACACACACACACACACACACACACACACACACACACACACACACACACACACACACACACACACACACACACACACACACACACACACACACACACACACACACACACACACACACACACCGCAGGATCCGGGGCATTTGGCTTTTAAAGTGACTGCTTTTCTGTCTGCTGTGTTGTTATTTGGTCGGGCTTCCCTCCGGTGGATCCCGTCTCTCTCTCAGGATCAAAACCCACAATTGCTGCTTCGCTAGGATCTTAAGGAGGAGGCCGCGGCCGCAGCAGCTCTCCGTACGGGCAACAGCAGGTCGGCTGATAAAAGGCTCTCTCCTTCTGCAAGCTCTAAATCACAGCCGATCTGTCGAATGCAATGAGTAAGGCTGTGATTCAGACAACTGGCAGTCTGTGTGTGTGTGTGTGTGTGTGTGTGTGGTTGACGTGAAGCATTTGACTCTGCTGGGTTCCCCCTGCCCCAATTTCACGCGCCTACAATCACATCAGAACCTCAGCTGAACCCATGTTGGTAGTTATCATATCATCATCGTGCTTCATATCAAAAGCAGGGTGGCACAGAGGTGATAGTGCAGGATACCATTTCTGTGGGCCAGTGCCTGTGTGTGTGTGTGTGTGTGTGTGTGTGTGTGTGTGTGTGTGAGCGAGAGGAAGAGACTGTGTGTGATAAACAGAACACTCCATTTTCAGGCTTGCCTAAACATGTACAGTGCAGGCCCTACCACCCTGTCAGTCACCCGTCTGCCTGGCGCTGAAGCAGCTCTACAGCCAGTCGGCCTGCTCTGACTGACTGACTGCCTGACTGTGTGTGACCTGAGTGTGTCTGTCAGGCCTGCCGAGCTGCTGATTCATGTCAGGTTTCTGTTTGTTGTATACCCGATGAAGTGCTTCATTCGAGACCAGTAGTTCGGATGATGGGCGTTTCAAGGCTCGCCCCCGGAGCAGAAACACTACGACTCCTCCAACGGCGTTTCTAAACTCATTCAACTGACTTCCTTGGCTGAAGATCGAAACAAAAGTGGGAGATGAGCCCAGATGTACTGCAGCCCGAACTCCAACATGCTGTCACATTTTGAGCTACTCCTCTTAAGTTCCACAACCTCGTGTAACATCCCGCATAGAGGATACAGATCCGCATGGATGGGTAATCACACAGAAGGACTGGAAGCTGTATGGATAGATCCTGTTTTTGTTTTTTTCCCTCAACCAGTTCAGTTTACGTTCTGGTATGTGATGTCATGACAGTTATTCCACCAGCAGCATGGGAACAGTCACAACCACATGTAGACTACTCTCACTGTAATAAGACTGTAATCAAAGCTGTAACAACATTTCATTTACTTGTAATGGATTATAATTAGTAGCCTATATAGCTCTAAGGAATGATGTTAATGATGTTGCAGGTAAGAGTGCACAAATATAGTGTTTTTGCAGGAGCCTTTACTTTTAGTGTCCTTCTAAAATTGGTGATAGGATTACTGTGGTTGTTTTTCTAAAGGGATCTTGCTGCAAAGGAGAGGCCGTTTTACTGAATGAAGGGTTGAAATGTTTTGGATTGCTGGATGCAATTACACCACAAAGATGTGCTCTAGTCTCAGCCTTGCAGAGCGAACATCATTTCAAGTGGTCTAGATGAGACCTCAGTTCCTAACAGTGACCAGATGTGCAGCATGCATGACTCATGATGCTCTGTGCCCTGGCCTTTAATCTGCACACACACACACACACACACACACACACACACTCGCAAAACTGCCACTAGGTCAGAGCGCGTGTAAGTCTGGGCAATAACACACAGATCATATTCTTGTATGATGACTACTGCCACAATAAAAAGCGAGCCTATCTGGATATTGTGCGTAAAAGTGGTCCAGGCCTCCGTGTAGGTTCGCGGACCCTCATTTAGACACTAAAACTGGAAACGCAACAACTGTCATCACGTCTCTGGCACCCCACAGTGTGTAGTGTGTGTGTGTGTGTGTGTGTGTGTGTGTGTGTGTGTGTGTGTGTGCGTGTGCGCGTGTGTCTGTGTTACGAAAACGAGCTATACTACCCCCGTAATACATTTTAGGACACTAGCTACTACACAAGTACGATACGGACACTAAACATTAGTGCCCGCGCGTGAACCGCATACCATCAGGATTTCATGAGGGTCTAATTGGAAAGCTCCAATGTCAACCGTCAAAAACAGAGAGATAAATTGGCAACGTGACACTTACTTCCCAATGACCTCGCACAGCTCGTACACATCTTCAAAGAGGATGTCGTCGTCCGCCATAGTCCGACCCCGGCTGGGGAAAGAATATCCCCAAAATATGTCTCCCAAACCTTCTGATGTTCCTGAGCGGGGAGACAAAAGGCCACAACCAGCTGACCGTTGGACAGAAATAACACACGCGCAGCACTTGAACGCAACAGCAGGAGGACAGTCAGTGAAAAGAGTTGCAAAGAAGCGTTTCTAAATCCCAGTGGCTCCCTCCTCAGTCGATCCCTCCTCTGTCGATCCCCCCCCCCCCAAAAAAAAAACAACGATGCGTCGCTGTGGGTGAATCGGCACAAGGAGAGCTTAAAAATCCCGTCTGGCAGTTGCCCGGTTCGGCCCCACCTTTCCCACAGCTTCCCGGTTTCGTACTCCCTTCACAAAAGCCAACCGTATGATTGTCAAACAACCATTATAGTAAACAACTCCGCTGGCGTGTGTCTGCCCGCAGCTCCTGTCAACAGACTAGACTGGTAGTTCACGTTGCGCGCACGGCGGATGAAAAAGCCCCAACAGACCAAGTGGGCGATATTTCACGCGCCTCTATCG
This sequence comes from Hoplostethus mediterraneus, assembly GCA_034670385.1. NCBI lineage: Eukaryota > Metazoa > Chordata > Actinopteri > Trachichthyiformes > Trachichthyidae > Hoplostethus > Hoplostethus mediterraneus. The sequence goes on from JAXDDW010000073.1 coordinate 2,086,091, forward strand.
CGCTCCGGTCCGAGCTCAGATCCAGGTGGGTTACGGTGATTCTTCACATCCCGAAAAGCGGCGGGTTACACTTTCGTGGTTTTTAGAAAATGCGCGCGCAGTCCTCCAGCCGTGCAACTGACGGGCGGTTTGAATCTCTCAAGGTACAATTCTCACGCTTTGCTCTCTCTCGGTTTCTCTCGAGCTCTTCACTACTTTCCAATCGTTGCTTAAATTTTTTCGCTCTCTTTCCCCGTCGCCTCTCTGCGTTCTGCAGTTCAGCTCCAGAGAGCTTCCAGAAAACCAAGCTCCTCCTACACGGGAGTTATGAAACTGTGACACCGTCCTCCATTTTGGCTCCGAGCAGTTTCCCAGGGATCTCCACTGAGGCTTACAGGATTTGAGCCAAGATGACGGAGCGGCGACGCCATGGAGGCTTTTCTCACAGCGCAGTTTCCTCAACCGCTTTCAATGGATAGACGCGGAGTGGAGTTCCAACCCGGAAGCGAGGTGAAGGAAAACCTTCCCACCATTGCCAGTAACGTCCAGACGCCCACTCTCCGTCACCTGCCAGTCAGTCTATAAAACATAATATATACACACACACACACACACACACACACACACACACACACACACACACACACTTAGGTTAACGAATTCACATAGTTCACAGCTCATTACATTCACACATGTCCCCCATCTACCTCTTATTTTATATTTTACACTTTATATTTTATATTTGATTAAGTGCTCTTATTGTACATAGTGTGTTGCTTTATACAAGAGCTCTACTGTATTTACTGTAATTATTGTAATTTTTATACTTCTTTCGCACTGTAAATATTGTGCTGGTTTTTTACTGTTAAATATTTTGTAATATGCCCTTTTACACATTCCCGTGGGCATTTCCACTTTGCATTTCACTGCATGTATATGTATGTGACAAATAAAACTCTTGAATCTTGAATCTTGAATCTTAATACAGCGGCTGCCATTGACATATATCTTCCTGTTGCTGTTGTCAGACAACAAGTGCACAAATATGAATACGTGTTTTGATTCAGAGTCACAAAATCAGGAATTATATTTCATCAAAAAGACAAAACGATAGTTAACGAGCTAATGACACTTGAGGTTTTGTCTGCTTTTTGTAATCATGAAAATGTCAGAGTTGCTTTGCACTTTTCTGCACTACATAGTTACACAAATAATGTCTAGACATTGTGTGGGTGTAGGTCACTTCAGTAATGTTGTAAATAAACTATTTAACTTGTGTGTCGCAATTATCACACTTATCACACAACGTATTGATTTATTGTACTGGTGTAGCAAATAAACTCCAAGATCTCTACCAGTTATGCAATAACATGAGTGCATGGCTGTAATTATTACTATCTCTATTCTTTACCACCAAACATATAACAGGGTTAACAGATAACAGTATATAAAAGCAATCTCCTAACTTGCTCAGAAATTGTTGTATATATTAAAGGCAACAATAGTCAAATTCACACCTCCTTCTCAAATAACAAAATTAGGACAGTCCATAAACGTGACACCAGGGGGAGCCTGGGAAAATGTATGTTCGCATCTCAATATGCGACCAGCTTTCGTTAGCCATAGTTGGCTAGTTAGCATTTTAGTGGTTTAAGACAAGTGGACTTTAATGGTCATGACAGAAGACAAGATACGAACATGCAGGAGCAGTTATGACAACCTCTGCAGGAGGAGACAGAACATTTAACATTGGCGAGTCTCCTGGGAGCTTATTGAAGGAGATGGTTGGTTGGTTGGTTTAGTTGTGCCGACTCTTCAAGCACTTACCTGTGATGTTATCTGTCTTGGAGGCAGCCTACTGGCTCATACTACTAACAGATCGATGGTGTGATATTTCTAGTGGACAAAGGCAAAATATATTTGAATTGCCTGTAGTTTCAAACATTTGAATGAGGTTCATTTATCATGTCAGCCACCCTCTCCTCTCCTTTCCTCTCCTCTCCTCTCCTCTCCTTTCCTTTCCTCTCCTCTCCTCTCCTCTCCTCTCCTCTCCTTTCCTCTCCTCTCCTCTCCTCTCCTCTCTTGTTCTACTGAGCTACTTGCCTGGTATTTGGGGAAGGCAAAACGTGTAATCTGTGTTTGTGTTTGGGAGTATACAGGTTCAAAAGTGGACATGCAAGATAAAATAATCCAAATGACAGATTGCATGTGTGTGTGCGTGTGTGTGTCTGTGTGTGTGTGTGTGTGTGTGTGTGTGTGTGTGTGTGTGTGTGTGTGTGTGTGCGTGCGTGCGTGCGTGCGTGCGCGCGCTTTAAATAACCCTAACCTGTTCAAAGTACAACTACTTGTCCTACTCCTTTTGTCCAGGCCTGCCTCCCAACCAGCCTACCGTGTTAGAAAGCTGACCGGTGGCTGTGGTTGACCCCGCCCTGACCCTCACAAGACCTGGCTCAATAAGTAAGATAATGTCTCTCAAAATGAGAATATTATTGGTTAGGCTATTTTATGTAAAGGCAAGAGGACTTTTATTTCTTGTAGTTTTCTGAAAGAGAAGGAAATGCAAGTCTGCACTTAACTTCAAAAGAAAAGTATTGCAACCCACTTGAAGCAAGACTTTGCTCTGGTAGAAGATCTGCATTTTGCAGTTCACAGATCTCAGTAATAAGACAATATTGGAGGTTGACTATTCACACACCAATACTGGGGTATATTACATCCTAAACAGTACAAATGTTCTTAAGGGCTTTTACAGTGCTTTAACACTGCCTTGTGAAAATGCAATACCGATTTTATTGACTCAGGCATGTGTTGGGCTGTTGCAATAATATTCACACCTTAACAGCAGTACAGGAACACTCCCATATAGGAAATGCCCAACAGCCAGTAGAGAAATGTCTTAAAACTGAACTGATTTCACCATGAATATCGTTTGGGCTGCTGGAGCTTGCACAAAGTATCATGATACTGAACAACTGTGAAATAACTCAGGTAGCCTGTTTCTTGTAAAACCTCAAGAATGTATAAAGTTCACTGCCTCCTGAGATGAATTTTTATTGAAATTGGAAGTTTCGTTCACAAACTGCTGTCCCCAGAATATCCAGCCAGCACAGAGATAGTGAGGACCTGCAGGCACAACATACAGAAGAACAGTCTATTCACATTTCAGGGACTCTGGTGGCTGAATGCATTGCCAGTTGGTTGCCTAATTAACACTGGGTCAATAATTAAGCAGAGTTAGTAAACCAAAGATGATGAGCTTGTTCTTTTATTTATGTTTTCTAACAAAAAGGATTTGATGTAATTAAAGTAGCTCAAGAGTAGGTAGGTATTGTTTTTCTCTCCCTTGATAAATGGTTGCTTGTGTAGCACAGACATGCTTTATTTGGGGCATTTGACACCTCTAGGAAGTTCTTTCATCATGCGAGCTTGTGTGTGTGTGTGTGTGTGTGTGTGAGAGAGAGAGAGAGAAAGAGAGAGAGAGTGTGATGGGGTGTGTGATGTTGAGAGCAGAAGACCATTTGGTTTAAGAAAAAGAGAAATCAGGACATCAGAAAAAAAATCTTATCTCTAACCAACACACCCCTCTAGACTCAGCCAGTGGTGTGTGTGTGTGTGTGTGTGTGTGTGTGTGTGTGTGTGTGTGTGGGTGTGATGCCAGATGTTCTTAGCTCCCTATCCTCAATCAGGAATCAAAACCAAAGCTGATGTACTATAGATTGCCTGTTTGTTGACCAAGGGCTATAGTGGTATTGGTACACACACACACACACACACACACACACACACACACACACACACACACACACAAACGTCATCCTGTGTTTTATCTCTGTAAAGTTCAAAGACATCTCAGGACGACTGATTCCTTCGCAGGGCTGTGTGTGTGTGTGTGTGTGTGTGTGTGTGTGTGTGTGTGTGTGTGTGTGTGTGTGTGTGTGTGTGTGTGTGTAGAATAACAGAAACATCTTAATGAAACTATTATCCACTATACAACTGCCAATTATTATTTGTCATTCTTCCACCTTGCATGATTCTCATTCTTCCCCTGTACCTTAACATGCATGCAGCACAGTGACTGTATGAACCAACCACAGCAACAACCTTTGTTTTAAAGATGCTGCATGTAGGATGTGATAGCCATGCAGTTAGGATGTGATAGCCGTGCAGTTAGGATGTGATAGCCGTGCAGTTAGGATGTGATAGCCGAGCAGTTAGGATGTGATAGCCGAGCAGTTAGGATGTGATAGCCGCGCAGTTAGGATGTGATAGCCGAGCAGTTAGGATGTGATAGCCGAGCAGTTAGGATGTGATAGCCGTGCAGTTAGGATGTGATAGCCGAGCAGTTAGGATGTGATAGCCGAGCAGTTAGGATGTGATAGCCGTGCAGTTAGGATGTGATAGCCGTGCAGTTAGGATGTGATAGCCGTGCAGTTAGGATGTGATAGCCGTGCAGTTAGGATGTGATAGCCGTGCAGTTAGGATGTGACAGTCTAGAAAAGGTGCTACTGTCACCAAGAGCAGCATTCATCAGCTTGGGCTTTCATTTGTCACATTTAGCAAGTTATGTTGCTCATCTCCCAAAGTGAAATCACGGTTACCTCACGGTTGGTAATGTGGTAATGTGGTAATGTGGTAATGTGGTAATGTGGTAATGTGGTAATGAGGTAATGAGGTAATGAGGTAATGTGGTAATGTGGTAATGTGGTAATGTGGTAATGTGGAAAGCACACAGCTCTTAATGGCGCAGAAATGGTGATGATTGCAGTGCACAGCAAAAGTGTGACATTTTGATAAATGTAAACAATTGGAGACGTCCAGAACGTTCTAATAACAGCATTATAACTGTGACCTTGTTGAAAAATAACAAAATCACAGTCACCTACATCACAAACAAGAGATGTTAACACGTTGATGGTGAGATTATGGGATGCCACAAGTTCCCAGGGTGTGTCTCTATGTGAGTGACATATTAACTAAAGGCATATTTGGAGAAAATCGCTCAGTGGTTCCCTTCAAAGGACAGCAGCTGAAAAAGTGATGAGAACATGAGGTAAGTATAGAGAAAACAGAAATAAAGGTATAGTATGTGATGTTGTGATTCCTTTGATGTAGGAGGAGGAGGATCACCGACTATGTACAGAGTCTTCAAGGGTCCTGTGAAGTCTGAATATCAGCCTCCTTAGAGGAGTCTGCTGAAGGGTGACATGATCTCAGTCAACTCCACTGTCAGGGCTCCTCTCCTCTCCTCTCCTTCTTCCTCTCCTCTCCTCTCCTCTCCTTCCTCCTCTCCTCTCCTCTCCTCTCCTCTCCTCTCCTCTCCTCTCCTCTCCTTCCTCCTCTCCTCTCCTCTCCTCTCCTCTCCTCTCCTCTCCTCTCCTCTCAGAAAGTTGGCCCGCATTGAGGCAAACTCCTAAACACTTGTTCAAACATCATTCATTTAGTTTACTGGCTTTAGAAACACTGCTTTATTTACTCTATAAACATCTCTGTAAGCATCCCAGCGTGGGGGCTATCTGTGATGTGTGACTCACTCTATCCAGCTCCAACAAGCCCACCACTTTGCATCACAGTGGCGCATCATGGCGAACAACGCTGCTTAATGATATTTTCTGCTGGTTTTGGTTGCGTATTAAGTCTCGCCCCTGGCTGAGTCTAAAGCAAAGCCTGTTTCATTTTTCAAGAGCAGAGTAAACTGAAGTTCCCCACTAGGAGGCTTTAGGAGAAGTATTGCATGTGGAGTGCATCATCCTTTTACTGGAGGAATCCTGTTCCTCCAGGAAGCTGTTTGTATCTTTTCTATAATACTGCCCTGCAGTTTGTCTTTGGTAACTCTTCATACTTCATACAACCATTTTTAATTCTTGTTGCGTGTTCTTCGACATGGATTGGAAAACAGTAAGAACGATTTTACCTCCGCGAGGGCAGTTTTGGAGATTTGGTGCACATCCTTAATGTGTTCTTGCATTGACTGGAGGCCTGTCGATGCAGAACACGCCTGATCATCAGCGAGACAATTTTTCCTCTACCCAGTTGAGACTAATTATATGCTATCATGTCTCTGCGTCCCTGGGGGCAAGCAGAAACACACAGGAATTGAATCTGCCTGGTCCAGCAACGATGAGCCCTGTCCTCACACAGACTAGTGGCTCTTCTCATGTTATTAACAGAGAAGGAATCGATGCTGGTTAACATGGGCTGGATCAATGGACGTCACAACCCACAGGATGGATGAATAATTTGGTCACCGGTAGCGCTGACAAAATGAATGAAACCCAAGGTGTGTGTGTGTGTGTGTGAGTGTATATGTGTCTAGACGCGTGTGTGTATTTGTGTGTGTGTGTGTGTGTGTGTGTGTGTGAGCGAGAGAGGAAGCTCATCTGTCTCGCTGACTGCAGCAGAGGTGCTGTCTGCAGAGTGCTTATCAGGAACAGGGCAAGCGGCGGGGAGGAGGAGAGAGGGGGCGAGGAGAGGAGACAGGGAGAGGAGGAGGAGGAGGAGGAGGAGGTATGAGATGAATGGCAAATGGTGTGTCTGAGTTTAGAAAAGCTGTCTGTGTTTTCTACGTGCTCATGCCAAGTTCTATGTTGGAGTCCACCAGGAAAAAACATGTTCTCTCTGCCGTTCCCCATAGACCTCACTGGTCCAATAACATTGTCATACAGCAATAGAAGCGTGTGCATGAAGGTAGTGCGGTGTGTGGGTATTTTTTGTGTCTTTGCTGTTGCTTTTCTGCCATCCGTCTTCACCACTACCTTTGCAGGAGCCTGAGCAGAATCAAGGTCTTTTCCTTAGTCCTTTCTGTGATGGCTTTGTTAGGACTAATCTTCACCTCCCTCCACACCTATACATTTTGTTCCCAACCGGCCGGGTATCTTGCCCTGAGGAGTTTTGGCTGGCCTGTTCCTCAAAGCCCTTTATCTCTCTGTGGGGGTATAGCGGGACCGACTAAAGCCCAGTGGAAGAGGCCTAATCTGGGCAGACACACCCCTACATGCCCTGCTTGGCACTGACACACTGGAGCAACTTACATAACTGGGGTCTGTCATTACTTCCCAGAGAGAGAGCAGTGGGGAGAAAGAGGGCACCCGTCTCTGTGATTTTGGCCTTTTGTGTATGTGTGTATGCGCACGTGAATGTGTGTGTGTGTGCAAATGTTTGTGTATCTATATTTGATTGGTTGATCTCTTTCTCTGCTGCACACACTCTCATTGCTCTTTAAACCCACGGAGACATTTACTGACATTAAACATTCATTGCTTTGGTGTGTGAGTGTGTGTGTGTGTGTGTGTGTGTGTGTGTGTGTTTTTTAAGTCACTGTTCTAAACTTCACCACCCTTTGCAACTCTCTAAAAATGAATGTGCTGCTTTGAAAAATAGCTCTTTTGGTGTTTGCTCAGTTTCATCTGCCCTGCAGTGCTCTGTCCCCAGACAAGTGAGTTGAAAGGCACGCCGAAGGAATGTAATGGACACATTTTTAATGGACTGTTGCTCCTTGCCGGAGAGGAAGGAGGAGAAAAGACAATTATTCACTCTGTCCGTTCTTCCAGGAAGACAGTCTGTCTGTCTGTGAACAGCAGTTAGTTCAGCTTATTGGTGATCTAGCAGAAAGCCAACACACCTTTCATGTTCTTTATTCCATTATCTTTATTCTTCTCTGCAAAACTTTGACATACTTTCAGGTAGCATCTCCATTCAAAGCTACTTTAGGAGATGTGCAGATTCTATTATCAATTCAATCTGATGGTGGTGCTATAACTACAAGTCAAAAAGTAAAACCTTTCAAAAGACTGGAACTCTGCAGTGGTTGGTCCTATACAGTTGTGCCACTATTGTAGACAGTCAGACAGACAATTTTCTGCAATTTTGAAGTTACTGAAAAACAATTACAAACCAGAACCATCTTTAGACTAAGGTCATTAAATACTGCATTTGATCATTTTAATATAATAAATAGTTATAATAGAATTTGTAAGAGGGTGGAGCCTATCACAAAACGGGTCATTACTCCATGGTAGTTTGTCTGATCATAATGAAACATAGTAAATATATTTAGAAGGCTTCAATAAGTTGCCAATAATAATTCATTGAAAAATATCAGGCACTAAAAAAGCCAAAAGTCTGGGCAACCACGTTACCAACTCTGGCCACTGCCACTTGCTGCTATAATTTTAATTGTGTTTGTTGTGGACTCAAATCATCATTTCGGGAGAGGGAACTCAACCATGGCATGGGATTTTTGCCACGCACATGCAGTTAGGCATGTACACAAATAGACACACACACATGCACACACATAAACACACACTTCATTTGGTCTAATCTAAATGCAGTGATTGAGTCTGAGATAATGTTGATTTTCATTAGAGGTTTAATGCTTTCACATCAACAAACAACAACACCCAGTATCATGCTGCTTTGTCTTCTGGCCAGGCATACAAATGTGTAATGACTCATACTGAAAATGAATAGCAGCAAAAATGAAAAGCAAGACACAGAGAAAGAGAGAGAGAGATAGACAGATAGTAGACAGCAACATCGGGTTTGGGGAGAGGGGGACAGAAACAAAGGGAGACAGGATGGAGTGGGGAGGACAGATACAGACAGACAGATGAAGCATGTGCAATAAAAAAGAGGAAAAGATAAATAATGCAAGTGGAGATGTTCCTTTCATGTAGTAGGTGATGCAGTTGGTAATTGGATAAAGGTGGATGGTCCCCTGAGGGTGGAAAGGGAGAGGACTGAGATGTCCTTGTTACATCCCTGGGACCAGGCCTGTAAAATGGTAATGTACGCCTGGGATCACAATCCTTAATTGTAAGGTAATGAGGTGTGTGTGTGTGTGTGTGTGTGTGTGTGTGTGTGTGTGTGTGTGTGTGTGTGTGTGTGTGTGTGTGTGTGCCTGTCATAGCATGTGCATGTGTCTGTCTCTCTCCGCTTGCTTTTATGGACATGTATGCAATCCTAATAATTTTTTCAGGCAAACCCATACGTGCTTTCATCCACTAACATGTCACATTTGGCAGCAAAGCATCATGGGTTCCCCAAGTAATGCAGCTGCTTTATAATCAGACTGACAAGCTGTGATGAGTCTGTAGGCAGCAGGCACATACTTAAAGGGTAATTCCGGGATTTTTCAACCTGGCCTCTATGTCCCACAAAATCGCTTTTCATACCTTTAAGTAGATCCCAAAAGTTTCTGAGTTTCTCCATCGGCTCAACCGGCAGTCGTGTAACGGCGGCTCAATGAGGATTCACTTTTGCAAGACGAGGATCGTGTAAACAACCATCCTCTATCCGACAACGAGTGAATCCTCTTGCTTTCATAAAACAGCTTTGTCAGAGTTGAGAGTTCAGGTCTATTTCTGGTTAAAAACGGTCTATTTCTGTAGCGATCCTTTCGGTAATGTTGTCAGACACACGAATAACAATCTGAGCCTGTCCGTGACAAAAACAAGCACTTTTAGTGGACGTACTTTGACCGGCCGAGTATGCCTTTACGGATTACGTTGCCGCCATCGAGCCGCCGTTACGCGACTTCCGGTTGAGTCGATGGACCGGAGAAACTCAGAAACTTTTGGGATCTACTTAAAGGTATGAAAAGCGATTTTGTGGACATAGAAGCCAGGTTGAAAAATCCCGGAATTACCCTTTAAGCCATAACCAATGCTTATGTAAATTGTACTCTCTCATGATAGTGGCCACTGTTGCAGAAGTCAAAGTCCCCCACCCTCCATCTGTTTTTCAATTGCATTGCAGGATTCCCCTTGGAGTTCCCCTTGGAGGAGAAACATGGGGCAATAGCAATAGCAATAGTACAGCACCACCGCAGCAAGCATGTAACAAGTGAGACTTGATGATGGACAGCCTTGAGAGTGCCAAAAATCAACCTTAAAACACTAAAGAACAGCTACTGGCGATGTATCTTGCATATCTAGACCCACCTGTTGTTTGATGGTGTGTTTTTCTTATTCCCGCGGATTCCAGCGCAGCTACAATGGAGTTTAATAGAAGACGTTTATTAATCTTAAAACATCAACGGTAAATGTCAGGTTTTGAATCAAAGAGCAAGGACTCTAGACCCACCAACAATCATAGGGGGAGAAAATCCATCATAGAAGAGGCAGAGAGGCAGCAATACACATTTCTCCAATTTCTCCAAATCCAACGCAGCCACAATGAGTTTTGAGTAAAACTCTCGCCTTCTTCTTTTATCTGCATCACTATCACTCTCCCCACCTACAGGTATAACGAGGGTTACGAACAGTAATCACGGTCCCTCTTTGGAATCTGAAAATACATTGAGTAGAACCCACCTACCTGTACCCTTTCGATGGCGTCCTTTTTTAGCAGGGTGCTGACCTCCTGGCTGAGAGCCTGAACGTCCCGCTGCTCTGAACGTCCCGCTGAGCATCGGCCGTGCATCACAGATTGTTGATATACAATAGTGTACCAGTACACGAGAGTGGATTTTCCCTTTTAAGTCTTGAAGTTTCTGGTCCAAGTGTGAGGAATGTAATGTGTGTAGTGTGAGAGGAGAGTCGGGGTGTGTTCTTCAACATGCTAAATAAGCCGACAGATGGTTCAGTAATCACCAAAAGAGACAACCTCCACCCGTCTACCACTCACTGCATACTGCATGGTGTCAGGGCTGCTTACAGTAGAGGGCCTCGCTGTACTGAGGCTCAATGCACCGTCAGTGTGTGTGTGTGTGTGTGTGTGTGTGTGTATGTGTGTGTGTGTGTGTGTGTGTGTGTGTGTGTATAAGTGTGTTTGTGATTCTGTACAACCTCAGAGGTGCTGAGTAACATCAGTCTATAGGAGCTTTCTCTGCTGCTGGGCTTCTATTTTCAACTCTCAAATAGATGTCAGACAATGTGTGTGTGTGTGTGTGTGTGTGTGTGTGTGTGTGTGTGTGTGTGTGTGTGTGTGTGTGTGCGTGTGTGCGTGTGCAGCTTGTAGGTTTTGATGTATGTTTCCAGCCATTCCCTACAGATACCGATGCCATGTGGGTGCCAGCGAAGTATCTTTAGGGTTTTCCTGCGTGTGTGTGTGACTGCACTTGGATGAATAGGTGTGTGTTTTTGTGTGTGTGTGTGTGTGTGTGTGTGTGTGTGTGTACACCTAGGATTCAGCTGTAGGCAGCAGTACTCTCACATCACCAGCTCACCTTTCCTGTGTGTGTATTATGTATGCTGTATCGATTGTGTGTGTATAAATGTGCTTGCAGTAGCAGCGGTCCTCTGGCAGGTTACAGCTGGGTTGCATGTTGTCTCTACAAAATAAAAGCCAGTTAAAATAATGATTCAAGTATAATTATAATGCAGAGATATTCTGACATTTTTCATCTGCAGCCTTCAAACTAAGAATCCGTTTGACATTTTGAGATGTGTGACATTATCAAATGGTTTCAGGGTTTTTACATCTATGCATTGAGTTTCTTTACCTTTCCAATCACGCTGAAGGCTGCAGAATACGCTGACGTGGCCTGTTGCCGTCGTTAGCTTTCCCTTCCCATGTGTTGTGTAGCTGAAGTCAGTGAAGGTTTTTCATTCTTGGTTGAACACTCTAAGTGATTTAAACTGATAGAACTGCAGATATATTGGTTATCTGGGGGCGTCTGTATCTGTTTTATCCATTGTATCACCAGGAACATATCTGTGGTATCAACCTGAGAGGAGATAGCTCCATAAACCCAACCCAGTGAGGTCAGTGGGAACCGTGAGCTCAGGCTGCTCGATGAGCTCATCACTCTCATCCCCCCGTGATCTCAGCCCCAGGCCGTAGGGATCTGTCTGCACCAGCTTTCCTCCCCCTCTCTTGTCTTCTATCTCCTTCCGTTCGCACTCTCCATATGACTTCACTTCTTCATGCTCAGACTTCTTAAAAGATTTGTTACACTACAGGAGCGGTGTACTTTTCATGTCAGGCAGAAGGAGGGTCGGATAGAGAGACAGGCCGCTCGACAGGTTGGCTACTACGGGAGATGGACAGCTCGACAAGTGGACAGGCAGCTAAATCACATTGTTTCCCCACTATCGTATCAACCTCCTACTCTTGAAACTAGAATTGCAGTCTGTTGTAGTCAGCATATAGCCACTAAGTTCAGGGGATGTGTGTGTGAGTGGGTGAGAGAGAGACAGCTGTGAAAGAGCTGTCAGGACTGTGATTGACTTCACCCTCAGGGCACATATCTGTCTATAGAATTACCTTCTCCACATAACACACACACTTATGCCCATTACACACAAAACGGTTGTCATTGTGAATACTGATCAATCACGCACACAGTTCTGAAAACGTAAACCGAGCGGGGATTCGGGTCACCGGTGAAAACAGAGCAGATTCCCCCACACTGGGAAATAGCTGGAATGTAACGGATTCTGCCGAGGCTTCAAAGAGGAGGAAGGATTGGATTTGGGTGCTGTTGGTGTGTGTGCTGCAGTGAAACCATCTCAGGGAGCTCTGGATGCTTTATCTCCTCGACTGCCTGGGCTACTCCCCTCTGACGGGAATTAGGTTATTAAAAAACACACACATGCATGCACACACGCTCATGCATAGACGGGTGCATACTAGATACCATACGCGCTCATTTGAACACGTTGCATGCACGCACACGCATGCAAATAAACAAATGTGCACACACAAACACACACACACACACACGCATACACACAAAATCACTGCCAAGATGTGGAGAGTGAGTTTTTGGAGCTAGCTCGCTGAGAGTGTAACACGCCTTTCGGGGTGAGCGACGCCAAAATCCACAGGGGCTGCACACCATTAGCTCCTAATCAATACAAATGGACCCTCTGTGCATGTGGAGGCAGGGAAAGAAGAGGTGCCAGAAATACATCAGACTCTCATTATCTAAGCCATCTAATTGAGTACAGTGCAGTGCAGCATCCAGTCCACTTTTATTTACAAGCGTACGTTTGACTAATTGCACAACGCAGGTTTGTTTTGTTCGCGGTTGCAACGCGGCAAAGTTTTGGCCACCACTGTGCTGGAAAAGCGATGTGACTCTTGAATGAGGTGGATAATGAGAACCCCGCGGAGACGCTTTAGCGCCTGACAGCTTCCTAAAGTTTGCAAAATCACACAAAACACTCGTTTCCTTCCTCTGTACATTATCTGTGATCACCGGCGTGCTGGAATGTTGTCTGTGTTGTTTATCCCAGAGAGACATCAGTCTGGTTTAACGTGTTTTTCTCTTTCTGTAACCGTCCTCACATCCCAGCTCAGCTGATGGAGAAGACGGCAGCCTTGCCTTCTGTCTGGACTGAGGAGGCTGTTCGGCATTCACTGGGCTTACAGGAGATAAGACTGGAGAGCAGCAATTAAACCTCAACACAGCTCTCTCTCGCTCCTGTCTCTCTCTCTCTCTCTCTCTCCTCTCTCTCTGTTTCTCCACCTTTCTTTCTCCTCCTACCTCTCCTTGCTGGCATCCCGGACTCACACAACCACAGGTTACTATGGAAACTGCTTCCCTCCCTCCCTCTTTCCATCTCTCCCCTCCTCAGTTGCTCATGGTCTGCTTTTTGCATCCTCATCCTCGTTCTTTTTGCCTCCCGCGGTCATTCTTCTTACAAATCCTCATTTTCATCCTGCTCTTTCCTATCACCTGTTTTCCCTTTCTTCTCTAGCAAGCCTCTTACTGCCTCTCTTTCTCTTTCTTCCTCTTCTGGTTACTGCTCTCCCTAGTGCTCCCTCTATCCGACTTTTCCTCTGTCCTGCTGCTTGCAGCATGAAACCAAATGTCAGGTCTGAGCTGGCACAGACAGAAATAGTTAGGGAGGCAAACGGAATGAGTAAATGAAAGGAGAAAGATGGAGGGAGGGAGAGACAGTTAGACAAAGATGGAGGTAAAGAGATGGGGAAGGGAGAGATGGAGGGAGGGAGAGATAAGAAGGAGGGAGGATAGGGCTAGTTAGATAGAGCATTGCTGACCAGAGGCAACAACTTCTGCTGATATCGCTGGCCCACATAAACGCACACATGCGACATACATATAACCACACACACACACACACACACACACACACACACACACACACACACACACACACACACACACACACACACACACACACACAGGCTACATGCATGCAAGCCACTGCAGAGACAGGAGGATGATCAGAGGAGCAGTGACGTGGGGGGGGGGGGGTCCAGATGATCTCTTCATGGCCTCTCTGCATAGAGGGCTTACAGGTGACGCACCCTCTGGAGGCCATATTGGAGGTCCTCAGCTGTTGGGCAAGAGTGGCTGAGAACAGCTGACAGCTAAATGTACAACTTGGTCGTCTAAACAGAATTTAATAGAATATTTCTGTTTTCGACTGGGAACGGATCATTTTTCTGCTCTAAATCCAGCTAAGACCAGCTTGGAGTCTTAACTGGTTTGAGCTGGTTGACCTGCTCGGCCAAGCAGACTTTTCTTCATCTCCTAAGAAATAGGGAAGATCTCAATTTTGATCTGAAATGTTTCTCCTAAAACCCTCGTAGGGGCAAGGAGGACATAACAGACAGAACAGATTCTTGAGACTTTATGAAACTTTTTTCCAAATCTAGGTTACTGTGACACAGTGAACTGTCTTGTCTAGCCTGAACCGGGTCAGCTCAGTTAACCTGCACAAACAGCAGCTCACTAGCCACCAGGTTCATTTAGGAAAGCAACCAATGCTAATGTTAACATCCAACTACTAGCCACTACTAACGCTAGATTCTTAAATCAGAAGTGTTAACAACAATACTGTGATGGTTAGCTGACCAGATATCACCACTGATATATTGATTGATTTTGTATTTAGGTAATACCAGCTTGTTATAACCATAGTATCTGATCAGCTAACCATCACTGTGTTGCTAATGCTCAGCTGATTGTTTTGGAGTAGAGGCTAGCACTAAACATGAGAAAGACAAGGCAGTTTAACGTGTCACGGTAACCTAAATTTAGAAACAAATCCATCTTTTCAGACCATCCGCTTTTACTTATAACATAACTTAACTAGAGTCACACCACAACAATCTTCTCAGTTATCTTTCTTTTTCCAACCCAGTTGTTATATTTAGACATAATTTGCACACAGCAAATTCTCCACTGAACTTCCATGTGGAAATCTGTGACACAAAGCATCTCTACTGTCACACCAGAGAGGAAATACATATTGTGGAGCCCTGGGGTTAAATGTGGGATTTAGACAGGTGTCGTGATGTCTTCCTCTCCGGTGGAGACTTGTTAGTACGTAGGATTTTGGCTCCAGATATAATTTGTGCTATAAGACACGGGAGGCCGTGGTTCATTTAGACCGGCTAAGAGGCGCTATGAGGCGCAGGTGCTCTAAAACCATCACAGCCTCGCCTGGCTTGTTGTTTATTTATTAAAAGCTGGTAACACACCGTAAATAAGAATGTACATGTTCAAGAAATATTTTATTTTCTGCCTAACAATAAAGTTCTTAAACAGTAGACAAGTAATACATAAATTCCAGTATGAGTGGTGATTTTTTTGTTAGCACATCATTTTTAGATTAGCTGTAATCCGGTCACAGACGTGTATATCATTTTTTCCCCATAGTGTTGAACATAACTCAGCCAATCAGAGCTGAACTGAACGTTTTATAGTATAGCATCTTTACAAGCACAGTGCAGCATCTTGGCATATTACTCTGTGTATGATATGTATGTAGTAAGGGGGTCTAAATTTGATCAGCTCACTACTAGAGGAGATCATGTCACCTGATTCAAGAAAACTGGGAAAAGTGACAATACAGTGAAACTGACCTCCCACCCGTTCTGCAGATTTCTCTTTTTGGAAAGAAAATCTGATTTGAAGTCTGAATACTGGATTAAATACTTTTTGTAGTGGGTATGATACATGTGATTTCAAGCCATGTCATACTGGCAGTAAGATCAAATTTTCTTTTCAATGTCATGAGTGGGAGGTCACCCCTTTTCATCACACTTATATAAACACTTTTATTACATCTATAATAACCATTTCCCCTGTGCACATTTTGAATATACTTCACGTATACTTTCATGCCATGAGTTAATGATTCTTGAACATTGATGTTATGCAAGTGGCCCCATTTCTACTCCGATGTTAAGATCCTTTCTGTCCATCCTTTCCTTTTCCTCTCTTCCTCTCTTCCTCAGCACCTTCAGCACATCGTCCTGTGCAACTGGTGGTTTGTGCCTGGAAACGGGAAAAGGTACCATTAACCCATACACTGTCAGAGGGCACCAGTGTGTGTGTGTGTGTGTGTGTGTGTGTGTGTGTGTGTGTGTGTGTGTGTGTGTGTGTGTGTGTGTGTGTGTGTGTGATATGTCAGAGATTAGAGAAGCAGGTTCATGACTGGAAGGGTGCCGGGAAAGTGAATGAGTCATGCTCTCCCCTCCATCAACAACTTGTGCAGAGGCTCTCAATGCCCCCAACGGCCCCCAGTGGAGCAGCTAGGTAGCCAGCGGTAGAAGACTGGTTGTACTGTTGTCCCTGGATACATACAGGTTCAAATAAAACATGGGGGGGTACAAGAGAGGGAGGGAGACAGCTTGTTGTTTGTTGCCAGTGGTGTTGCAGTGCTTCCAACAAAGCTCTTTAGCTCCAACAGCATTTTGCCACCCTGTTACCGTTCATGCAAAACACTTTTCACACACCACAGAACCCTCTGTCTGTCTCTGTTTGTGTCTCTCTTTATGATTTTTTTCTTCTCGTTTTCTCTTCATCTTTCGTCCCCGTCCCATCGGTTCCTCCTCTCTGTTTTCCCGCTGCCAGCCCACCGCCCCCCTAGTCTGCCCCCATCTGTTTGCCAGAGATAGAGGTGAGGCTAGTTTCTCAACGGGCTCCCTGGTCCAGCCGTCAGCCATGCTGCCCACAATGCAAGTGGCCAGTGGAGCGTGTGAATGGGGTCAGGCCTGGGAGATGGGAGACGGAGAGAGGCTGCCACACCTGAATAGGGACGAGAAGGATAACAATTCCCGGGGCATCTTGAATCCAGGTTGTCTCCTCTGCATTAGCAATAACCGAAGGCCTATAATTTACTCCCAGTCCTCTGTCTCAGCTCCAGATGCTAAAAGGGGCCAAATAGAGGGAGATGATATATTCTCTGATGAAGGCTTGAATAGTCTCTTTCTGCCAATGTGTGTGCTCTGAATAAACTAAGAGCAATATAAGTACTCCATCATTTTCCATTATTTTGAGGCATGTGCTGCCACTATTTTTGGAGAAATCCTAGAGGACGACGAGACGGAGAGAAATCAGGAAAAGTGGAGTGGAGGCTCTTAGACTGTTCAATATATCGCATTGCCCTATTTATGGAAATCACCAAATGATAAAAAAAATCACCTCGGCGGTAATGATTCTTGCGTTTCCTGGGGGCATATCTCACTGAACTGCTAATTTACTATCTGTGCTACTCCACTTGTGTTGTGTATAAATGAATGTGATTGTCTCCGAATGAGCTGTGCCATAAAAACTAGACACAGGGAACAAGTTTTCAAATTCACTCAACTGCTTTCCACCACTTGAATTCAGTTAACAGGGTAATAAATGCATTCACCCTCTTCCTCAGGTTTTGAATTAAAAATTTCAATTGGATTTATAATTGAGTGCAAATGCATCTGTTGGCCCTGAGGGGGTTGAGGTGTGGCTGACAGACCTCAAGGGGTTCTTCTATGTGTGTGTGTGTGTGTGTGTGTGTGTGTGTGTGTGTGTGTGTGGTGCATGCTTGCTCATGTCTGTTGCTTCCTCCTATCTGAAAGAGACATCTCTCTGCCTACCAGACACATTTCTCCCCTGCATTCTTCCCTACAGAATGGTAACCATGTTTTGTCTGCCGCTTTAACAAAACATCCTCCATCGCAGGTAAAACTCTCCACACTCTCCTGCCGCCTCTAAATTGATCCATTTTGACGACAACAAATGTCAAGCTATACAAGCCTGTAACCGTGGAGACTTCTCCCTGAGCCCCCGAGAGGATGAGAGATTTGTCATCAAGTATGTCCAATTATAAAGTGCTACACTTTAACAGTGCTGCAGTGAGGATTGCTTGGCGAGACGATATCGTCCTGGTTGGATATGTGCTGACTAAAGCCTTTGTATCATTTTAAGGCAACCTGCTATATCTGACTCAGATTGTCAGCCAGATTGCTTGGGAAAAATAGTCTGTGTGCCAGTTGGTATATTAGTAATTTTGATGGCAAATGATGGCAGCACCCTGAAAGAACAGCACTCAAGGGATGCATCAAATTATGATAAACAACGTCTCTGATTATGACCTGATTTGATCCAGAGAAAATGAAAGCATACAATTTATTTCACTGCTGAATCTAGTTGAAGGCCAGTAAGTGGCAATCAGAGAGGAATATGCACACAGACACAGACACACACACACACACACACACACACACACACACACACACACAGACACAAAGAGGCATTGACACCCTCCTCTTTCCAGACACACACATAAGTGAAATTTGGTACAGCCACCCCTACTGAGGTGCGGTGGTATGACTGAATGGGATGGGGTGGTGCAGAGAGGAAGCGAGAGTGAAAAGATAAAGTGGTCTGCCGTGTTAAAAGATGTGATGGCAGAATGGAAGAGAGAATATGGCTGCTGGTCAATGTGTGTATCCGTGTAGGCATGCTTACTTACCCACAGTCAGCCTTCTTAGATAGAGATTAATAGGCTTTACTGAATGGTGGAAGCTCATGGGGCCTGCAAATGCAAACATACACACACACACACACACACACACACACACACACACACACTCTCACACACACACACACACACACACACACACACACACACACACACACACACACACACACACACACACACAAATGCATACACTGCAAAAAATATCCGTTTTAGCAGTATTGAATATAAAAATCGTACTGGTCTTAAAACAAGTGAATAAAAATACCAATGGAGTAATGCAAAGTTTACGATGCAAATCAAGTATTTACTTGTTATTAGAGGAGTGGCTCATCTTCTTCTCTTGTTCCAAGATATTGGCAGAGGGATGGATCGTCACCCTATTCTTCTAAACCCAGTGGGAACAGGATTTAACCAGCTGTGTAACATGTGTGTGTCAGTAGTTTTCCACTCTGGCCTTCAGTACATTCCCACACAGTTACATTGATTCATAGGTCATGTTATTCCTCAATATTAACATCATAATAGCACTTAAAGGTTAAGGCATCATTTCTCCCACAAGGACTGAAGGAGCATCCATGATGTTGAAGACAAAACCTAGACAAAAAATATACACAAAAAATACAAAAGATATACAAAAAATATACAAAAAATGTACACAAAATATACAAAAGATATACAAAAATATACACAAAAAACATACACAAAAATATACAAAAAATACAAAAGATATACAAAAAATATACACAAAAATATGTACACAAAAAATACAGAAGAGATACAAAAAATAAACACACAAAAATGTACACAAAAAATGTAAAAGATATACAAAAAATATTTTAAAAAATGTACAAGTCAGTGCATATCAGTGACAAGAAACCTGCTCACAGCAGTGGGTCACCTGTCCATAATGTTAACTAATGTTAGCAGTCAGCTACTATGTTGTTAACATGTTTATCTCCAGACCAGCTTGGTCTCATTGTGTAAGTTGGAGCCTACAACTCATTTTAACAGTAGCAGTTTTAACCAGCTAAAGTCGCCTAGCATTAGCTAGCATACATACTGGAGCTATTCCAGTCATTTGGACCTTGTTTGGTAATTTGGCCTCCAGCTCCAGTGTTAAATAAATCAAATGAGGCTGCCGTGGGAATACAGTGAATTGGACCAAGTGTGACCTGAATGGATTCATTCATGAGGAGAGGTTTGTCTCCATCACCTCAGTCGTCCTCCTCTCATCATGCTCCTGTGCTCAGAGACCGCTGGTCTGCAGAACCCACCTAAATACTCACGTTCTTCAACATACCAATGACCATTCTTCCGTCATCAGTCTTTTAACAGGGACCTTAAGGTGTCTGAGATGCATTCACTTGGTGATAGCAAATATACACAATGAAATTTACCACACTGTTGCTCTTGTGTGAAACTCAGGATACATAATGAAAGTGCTCTACGCTTCAGTGCTTCTCTCTCTCTCTCTCTCTCTCTCTCTCTCTCTCTCTCTCTCTCTCTTTCCCGTCAGCAGGCCAACAGATGGAAATGGATGACTTCTAGCTCCTAGCAGGAAACCTCTTTACTTGTCTGAGGGGAACGTTAAATCTCCTTAAAAGGTAGATTAAACAGAATAAGAACAGAAGAGCATCTTTGTGCTGAGATGTATAAAAGCACACACACAGTTTCCTCCCTGGAAGTGAGCCTACGCGCTCGGTCTTTGGTGAGGCGGAATAATCAAATAACACTACGCAGCTTTCCAATATGATTAAGCCAGGTTGCCATTTACGAAGACTAATTTAGAATGAGTTGTGATTAGCTATTTCTACCCTCTAAGGCATTACACATTTAAATGGAACACATTTAAACCAGCTGGGAATATGACAGTGGCAGCTGATTCTCTTAAGTGCTGCACTAGTGTTTATTTCTGCACTTTCACTGTAATGGACCATTTACCTACCTGGGGAGGAGACAGGCGACTAGAGCCGTTATTGTATACAGAGATGGAGATAGGGAAGGTGTGTGTGTATGCGTGTGTGTGTGTGTGTGTGTGTGTGTGTGTGTGAGAGAGAGAGAGAGAGAGAGTGAGAGAGAGAGTGACAGATGACATGGAGAGACTCCCTTGGGTTCTGGCGCTGACTTTTACTGCAGTCGTTTCACTCTAGGGATTAAAGCTCACGGACCCTCCCTCCTTCCCTCCCACTGCGGCCTAGGCTAGATTTATTATTTACCCCGGTTATTTATCACTTTGGAGCTGAGACGGAGAGGCCTACAGGGCTAGCGAGAGTGACATACTGCCAGGCTGAGATTAAAACTCTCAGCCTTGCGTAATTCACTTTGATTACTCTCTGGTTCACCGTGGGAGGAAGCCCTCCTTCTCCCTGCGGCTGGGCTATTCTCGCTCGGGGAGATAGATGCCGGCTATTCAGCGGCCGGATGCATGGGAGACGCAGATCCCGTCATGTTGGGGCTTGAGGTGGACTCGTGTCACTTGTCGCTTGTTATTTAGTAGGATGATGTAGGTGCCGGGTTGTTTCCCCTCACTCTGAAGTGTTTCTCCTCCAGCGCCCCACCCGAGCGTCTCGACCCCACGGCTCAGGACTGTCATCAGCGAATTCCCTCATCTCTGCAGGTTCCCCTCTTGAGCTTACCTTCCCCTCCGCTTCCTCCTGATGTTTCTGCCCATTCACCTCGTTTGCCCTTTCCCTTACTACCATATAACTCTGTAACTTTTTTTTTTCCTGTGCTCTTTCTTTTGTCTGTCTGCTTTGACAGAGTGAGTAATGTTGATCATTACCAGGCTCTGATGGCCCCATATCAGATCAAATCCTCTTCAGTGCTCCGTCAATGTCACCAAGGAGCCATTCTGAGGCTAATGGTCCAATCCCAGCACCAGGATCTCTGTGATACACCAGACTAAAATAGCCCATACAGTACACCACGCTGGATATGCTGAACACGTTATTTTGCTAGGCTCAACTTTCATTTCCTGTTTTACATTCAGGTGCATTTGAATGCAGCTGTTACGGGTCATAAGTTCACAACTCTGACCGACGTGGACTAACTTGTAACGTTCTTTTGTTCAGGTCTGTTCATAATGTCTCAAGATGGAGAACAACTGGAGAGTTTTCCTCATGTGACCACTGTGAATGTTGGTGTTTAACAAGAGAAGACAGTGTACTCAATTGAGGATCTAGCTGTGAATCTTGCAGTCCCAGCAGCCCAGAACAATAAGACAGACGCCTATAGCGCGGTAGAGAAGTTGGGGATGCACTAAGCAGCGCAGGCCCGGTGCATGCTGGGAGGCTCCAGCCCGCCCTGCTGTTTTCATCGATGGCCTGCTGTTAAGGTCAGATGGGATGAGAAGCAACGATGGCTCTATTACCTGCAATATGCTCACTCACATTGTGTGATGGCTGACTCCCTCACAGTTTCTGAAGTGACAGCTGATGACAGCGGGTCTAGAGTTATTGACATTATGGAAATGAACGCTGCTTTCCTATTGATTGCTACTGTGCCTGGAAATGTGATTGCATGGCTTCTATTTTGGTGGTCACATAGTGATGTGCATATAAAAATGTGATTTTTGTGGGGTCATAAAGAATAATTGTGCATCCTCTTTCTTCGCTGGAACACGCACTTAAATGAAAACATGTCTGATGTATTTTCAAAGCTTCGCTTACACATTGTGACCAACCATAACAGAAGACAGATGTTTTCAGCTGTATTTGTCCCTGCTGGTCACACCGGTGCCCGAGGGGGAGTCTGAGTACTGCCCATACCTGCGGATGAGAAAACAATCTGATGTTGGGTCTGGGAGTGGGAACATTTAACCGGAGACTGCAGGTGATTTCACCGTCGAGGGGACGTGTGGGGGTGCAGCTGTGGTTGCATTGTGGTTAGCGGTTGCCTAGGCCACTGCTGAGTCCCCGGGCCTCACAACACTGCCATCTGAATCCAATCCACCATCTGATGGATTGGGAGGCAAATTGACAGTGTCAGATTTCATATCACAGCAAACTGCACTTGGGCCAAGAGCAGGGCTGTAGTCTAATAAAGGGAGGGCAGTGTGTCTAAAGGTTGTGTGTGAGTATATGTGTGTGTGTCAGCGTGCTCGCACACACACGCTCACATGCAAATGCATGATACAAAAAAATAACCTCAACCCTAAAACTGCCAATGCTCCTGCCTATGAAGCTGCTGTGTACTGCATCTTATACAACCCCTTTGCAAATAGGAAGCATATGCTGTGAGAGTGTTGCAGCTTGGTGCTGGAAAGCGGTTGCAGTGACTAAGCCTGATGTGTCAATCTGGGATTGTACAACCCTCTGGCTATCACAGCTCAGAGTGGAGTGATGAGAGTACACCATACGCCATATGTCAACCAGCAAAACCAGCCCAGAGACAGCGTGACTAACCCCATGTCAGGATTAATGGCACAGGAAAACCCTCCTCCACCTCCCTCTCTCCCTCTGTGTGTGTGTGTGTGTGTGCCTGAGGGTATGTATGTGTGTGTGTGTGTATGAAAATTGTTCTTACAGCAATTGATAGACAGAATTAGAAAAATATGAGATATATTTGCTTGATTGACAATATCGTACTCCTAATATTTAGTTGCATGCACAGCATTCTACTGTGTTTGCTTTGATGTGTAAAGTGGTTACTGTCTGCCATCTAGTGGCTGCATTCGTAACCACAGACAGACATCATGGCGCTGCAAACGCTTTGGACTGCACTTCATAATTAAAACCTTTCAGAAAAACAGTATGAGCCCAATTTACAATTCTTTCATTTATGTGCATGGCATCAAGGGGGCATGAAGTATAGAGGAGATGAAAGAGGCTGGCATCTTATCCCTGTGGAACAGAGCAGACACACACACACACACACACACACACACACACACACACACACACACACACACACACCCCAGAGAGACTAGACTGGTCTGAAGAAGATAAGCAGAATCCAGCGGTGTGCTTTGTCTCGGAGGGGAGGCTGTATCTGGGTGGATCAGTAGGAGTTTGAGATCTCTGGTGATACTGGAGGTGTTGCTGTAAGGTTTCACACTGGCGCCCTCTGTCTCTCACCGCCAGGTGACAGGCTCTGCTTGTGACTCACTACTGCCCCTGTGTGGCCAGGAGCGTCTACTGTGTCTGCCTGAACGTCTGCTCCATGCCAGACATCTTGATGTGAGTTGCACATACATACACACACACACACGGTGCTGAAGGGGTTTCAATAGGAAAATGAGACTGCTTTGAAGGCAACTAAAATTGAAGATTAAACTGAATGTGAACATAATGAGAATCACTTATCCATTTGTTTTGATAACCTTGGCCACTGCTGCTCAACTCTGCCCATTTATCTGCTGCTCGCTTCCTTTGGTTATGTGTGGTTACCAAGATAACCTGAACTACAATGTTTTGATCCTGAAAGAGAATGTAATGTATGTACCCACATCTCCACCTCGCCAATATAATCAATGACACACAAAAGACAGTGTAAGACGAGGAAAGGATTTATTTCACATCTTTTTTTAAATATCACCAGCTTTGTGAAGCCATAAAGACATCAAGGAATGTGTCACAGGGATTTTTAGGGAGACTCTAATGGTCTTATGGTCTATAGAAAACCATAAAGAAGGATCAGGTGATGGCTAACGATGCGCTAAATTCATTGATGGATCATAGATGGGAGTTTTGAAGGACAGGTAGAGCACTCCCACTTTGTGTTGTTCACTGAAGTCAGATAATGGCAACATTAACACCACGCTTCCTGCAGACAGTTGAAGTATGAGTGACATCATCGACCAATCCTTCTCTATCATATCCTAGAATACAACCCCTTGCCTAGAGTAGGCCTGGGAGAGTCAAGTGCAAAACCACTGTGTTCTGGGGTCAAAGGTTAGTGAGAAAGAGAGAGAGAAAGAGTGTACATGTGGGCGCCACAAGGGTACAGGAGACAGATAGTGAAGCACTGCAATCACAACAATACAAACACACACACACACACACACACACACACACACCTTTCATCACTGGAGATAAGCGGCATACCCAGCTTTACATGGGTCAAGCTAACAGCGAGGACATAACTTGGACAAAGTTGTTGTGTTTCTGGTCCCAGAAGTAGTTACTGATGATGCCTTACACCAGTGACTTGGTCCATCTGACCTCTCACCAGTGTGTGTGTGTGTGTGTGTGTGTGTGTGGTGGGGGCAGCAAGAGCAGAGAGTGTCATAGTCACACAGGCACTTGAGAAAAATGACAAAACACTACAACTTCCATTAAGGCACAACAGAGACAACACTCACAAACACACCTGTCTTTGGGACAAGAACAGCATGATCCACTCAATAGACATACAGTACACTTGAAAGCAGATAGACTAATAGTAGAACCCTCTAGTTTACTTCATTAATGTAGTAATCTGTATTCTTTATATATATCTGAAGAGTTTTGTTCCAACATGAGAATTCCATCATTTTACAAAACCGACACCTACTGACAAAATGATCGCTAACATCAAAGGAAAACATTACAATGCTGTTGAAGTTATTGGTTAACTAAAGACATCAGGAGAACAAGAATATCAGGATATCAATAAGACAATTATTTTACCCAAATGCAGGTAGAGCATTTTGGAGCAAACCCCTTCATGTATTCATCTATTTTCTAAACTTCACTTTCAGAAGAGGCAATAACCTTTTGCCTCTAAAGGAAACATGGTCTCAAAAGAACAAACGGATTGAAACTAGTGAGATTCTCTTCAAGTAAATGATATAATATAGTATCTAATAGGTGCATTATAAGCCACTAGACTACTTGACTCTGGATGGGATAAGAGGCCTTCAGACAGGAACTCTAAGCTTGCCATGTCTTCAACATGTGGTGAATGGCTCTAAAATGGCTTCCAATAACTCACATATCTATGGAAGCCCGGAACCGGCAAAATAAAAAATAAATGAATAAATAAATGACTCAATAAATAAATGAATACATAAATAAATAAATATATAAATGAAATTAATGAATAAATGGGTATTCATGCTTTTATTTATTCCCCTATTTATTTATTTCCTTTAGCATTCATTTCTGTATTTATTCTTGACCATATTTATTTATTTATTTCTGTATATATTTATTTATTTCTTGATTTCTTCGTCCATATGATAATGAGGGCGTGTGGCTTTCACATTCAGCCAGAGTGGGTGAAAAACTTGTGTATACCAACGTAGTTAAACAACAGGTGAAGGTCTGCAAGGCCTGTGCAGTCTAAGCACTCTGGTATCGGTCAACCAATGGGAATAAGGTGACACCGTGACATAGTGTGATTGACAGCCCCCTCATTATCATATGGATGAAGAAATCAAGAAATAATAAATCCGGAAATAAATATATGCAGAAATAAAAAAAAATCAATAAATAAATAAATATGGTCATGAATAAATACAAAAATGAATGCTAAAGGAAATAAATAAATAGGGGAATAAATGAGTGCAAAAATGAATAAGGAAATAAATAAATAAATAAAATGCAAACCCATTTATTCATTAATTTCATTTATACATGTATTTATTTATGTTTACATATATTTATTTTTGCATTTTAATTGAATTTATATTTATTTATTTATGTATTAATTTATTTATTGAGTCATTTATTTATTCATTTTTTATTTTGGCGGTTCCGGGCTTCCATACCTATCAGCATCGGGCTGCTTTCAGAGCCTAATATACGAGTTATGGTTAAATACAGTATTAAGCCATGTCTGCATCTAATGGATGAGTGAAATAAAAATTAAAAATGCATATATGATTTTCATGAAACAACAATAAATGCTTAGTGTCCTCTAGTCTGAAGAAAATACATTCAAATGCTCCCATTACTTTTGCCAAGGAATGCCCATTAACCTTACACAGCAGCAATACCCCTTGGTCTTCAAGATCTTGTATTGGACAACGGCACGAGTCTATCCTACTCCGACGTTACCGGACTTCATCTCAGAGCTAGCTGCAGGTGCTTGGCCAGCATAAATCAGCACCTAAAATCAGCAGAGGTAATTAGACATAGTGGATGCACACATACCTTAGTACGCACCTTACACAGGCCCACACACACACACACACACACACATGCTCGTCAATGCATGCACACATGCAAACAAACACGCTCAAGCTCACACACACAAAATGAGCATGACAAGTTAATAAAACTCACACAAGGAATAAAGAATGTGATTGGCAAGGTGTGGAATGTGAACGGTGATAGTTACATTTTCTTTTTTAATAATCGATTTAGATTTGATAGATTTTTTTCCTTCACTTCATTTGGTTTTACAATCTGTATCTCAGACTTATTTTGGTTTTATATTGTAATTGTCATGGCCACAGGTCTCCTCAACTCCTCTCACATAAGCATCTCCCTCCCTTTTATTAGCCCCCTCTTTGTTTTTTCTCCCTTTCTCTCTATTGTGAATAGACAGTGAATAGAGCGATGATGGAGTCGAGTGGTGAGAGAGTTGAACAGTCTTTCTCCCATGACATATACAGCAGGGGGTGTCTCAACAACATCCTATACCCTACATAGTTCACTACTTTGTAGTTCAGGTCAACAGGTAGTGCACTACAAGTACAAGAGTACAGTGTCTATTGAGAGTCGCCCCCTTGAGATGCAGAGGAGTAAGATGAAGTGTGTTGGCATGGTTGGTTTAGGTTTAACTCCAGGGAATGAGCCCCTTCTTATAGGCCACCACTCCCGCTGCCGTGACAACAGACAGGACGGAGGTAATGCCCATGAAATTGACGAATCCGCCCACTGAAGGCAAGTTCCTCTCCAAGAAGGTGGTCTCAAAGGGCAGGGCTGGGGCCTCCTGTTGGAGAGAGGGAGGGAGGGAGGGAGGGAGGGAGGGAGGGAGGGAGGGAGGGATGAGGTTATTTGAATTTTAAGTTTCTTTTAGTCTGTCTATAAAAAAAAAAATCAAAACGATTCCTCACCTCAGACTCAGGTTCCGATTGCCAGACCAGACTGTGGTGGATTTTACCCATCGTACACAGGACCTGCAACAGAAGACATCACTTGGTACTGTGCAAGACAGGAGGCATGATCAACACAGTATGCATAGCGCATATATTACATACTCAGTCCATTAATTTGACTTGACCCAGATTCGACTCTGGTGTGATGAAAGAGTGTTTTGTGATTGGCTGTGCCCTCACCTCCCTGGCTGCCCTCTCGCCAGACTGCACCGCCCCCTCCATGTAGCCGCTCCACTCAGTGGCCGTTTCGGTGCCCGCAAAGTACAACCTGCCAACCGGCTCCCGCAGGACCCTGGACGGAGCGATACGTTACAGGGTTACAATCATATATCGCTTTGTGCATGTGTTCAAGGTTCAAGGTTCAAGGTACAAGGTTTTTTATTGTCATATGCACAACGTTCACAAGAAGCAAAAGTATGCAATGAAATTCTTGTGTCTCTTCGACACCTAACGCTAATGCTAAGGACATAACAGACATAATTTAAAAATAAAAAAAAAACACAAGAAAATACTAGAAAAAGTACAAAATATAATAGAAAAAGTACAATGTTATAAAGTTCAAAGTTACAAAGTTATAAAGTACAAATACTAGAAAAAGTACAAAGTTATACAGTACAAAAGTTATAAGTACAGGTTATAAATTATCAAGTATAAAAATTATAATCAAGTATAAAAATTATAAGTTATAAAGTGTAGCGGAGTGTAAAGCAGCCTGTTGTGCGTGGGGGGGGGGGGGGGCAGGGCAGGGGAGGGTGGGGTGGGGGGGGTCTCAGGTGTGTTTGTTCAAAAGTCTGATGGCTTGTGGGAAGAAACTGTCTTTAAATCTGTGTCTGTGTGTGTCTGTGTGTGTCTGTGTGTGTCTGTGTGTGTCTGTGTGTGTCTGTGTGTGTCTGTGTGTGTATGTGTGTGTCTGTGTGTGTCTGT
This sequence comes from Hoplostethus mediterraneus, assembly GCA_034670385.1. NCBI lineage: Eukaryota > Metazoa > Chordata > Actinopteri > Trachichthyiformes > Trachichthyidae > Hoplostethus > Hoplostethus mediterraneus. Next base: position 2,114,687 of record JAXDDW010000073.1, read on the forward strand.
GTGTGTCTGTGTGTGTCTGTGTGTGTCTGTGTGTGTCTGTGTGTGTATGTGTGTGTATGTGTGTGTCTGTGTGTGTCTGTGTGTGTCTGTGTGTGTCTGTGTGTGTCTGTGTGTGTATGTGTGTGTCTGTGTGTGTCTGTGTGTGTCTGTGTGTGTATGTGTGTGTCTGTGTGTGTCTGTGTGTGTCTGTGTGTGTATGTGTGTGTCTGTGTGTCTGTGCATTGTGTGTGTGTGTGTGTGTATTACTTACTTGCCAAACTGGGTGAGGATACCTGGGGGGTAGTAGGCTGTGTAGCAGCCCCCAGAGTACTGTTCTTCACACCAGTTCTTCTCCTCATAGTGCACAGGCTGACGGAGACAGGTGGAGTCATGAGCGGTTCAACTAGTACCCCGTAATGAGTGTAATTCAACTGCAGCTGTGTGAGCGTGTATTCACTATGCTTTGGTGTGTGCCTGAACTCACATGCAGAGCCTCCTCTGAGCCCAGTACCCTGGAGTAGATTTCACAGATCCTCTTCAGCCTACAGACAACAGACAACGGTTAGGCTTAGACCTATCCTGTAGTATTAAGTATTAATGTGTAGTATTACTCTGCTGTCTCCACCATGCATCTACCTCTCTTCTTTGGTCAGCGCTGATAGCTTTCTGCATTTGCGAGCGAGGATGAATCTGAAACAGAGGCATAAGAGAAACATGAAGTGCCACAAAAATTCCACTTTCATATCCTGTAATATCAATAATGTAATATTGTGTTATATTTAGAATATTTTTGTCATTTTGCAGACCAGAGCTCCATATTCACCCCATAATAGCAGGTGCAGCCCCGTCAGGCTTTGTGTCATCCAGTGTCATGCTAATGGGAGCTTCTTCCTCCTCAATCACCATACTGCCACAGAGTCCTGATCACACACGAGAGAGGGAGAAGACAGAGAGAGATAGAGACACAGAGAGAGAGAGAGAGGGGGGGGGGGGGAAGTAAAAGATTAAAAGAAAGAAAGACAGTGATATATATTTTTACCAGCATATTACTAGCACCACCATGCCTCCCTACCCTTTTTATTCCAGAAGTTGTCCTTGTAGTAGACCATGGTCTTGATGACGGAGCCCATGGGGACGCGGTGGATCAGCTGGTTCCTCAGCGGGGGCAGCTCAGGGCTAAAGTGTACCTTTAGGTTGAGACCAGGAGCCATGGCCATGATCACATACTTGGCCTGAGACAAAGAAACACCGCAGAGAGGACACACACACACACACACACACACACACACACACACACACACAGAGAGAGAGAACAGTGTGAGCCACAATCTGCCGTTGCATGCAGCAGGCCGCCTGGCAACCTGTAGGGGGCAGCATAGAACAATGTTGAAAGCAGCACCCTCTGGTCCAGACTGTGTGGGTGGAAGAAAGTCACAAAGACTTCATCACACTGCAGCTTTTTACCTGTTTAGGTGATGCTGGGTGCTTTTTAATAGGGAGGTGAAGAGCAAAAGGACAGAAGACAGAAGGAGAGGATACAGTATCTGTGCTGCAGTCGCTCACCATGTAGGTCTCTTTGTTCAAGGTCTCCACCACCACCATGTCACCGGTCTGGTCGATCCTGTAGACTGGGGACTGCAGTTTAACCCGGTCACCCAGCTCCCTGGCCATACCCTCGCTGATCTGGCTGGAGCCGCCAATAAACTTCCTCTCCTGCAGGGGGGGAGAACAGAGCAGATGTCAGGGGTCAGTCACTGAGGAAGGTTAACATATATAGCCCTCACTGTTACCCCTCTGCTAAACCACAGTGCAGATGGAACCAGACTGAGCCTGGCTATGCTCGACCCATTGCCCAATTCTCAGTTGGTCTCTGTGGACCAAATTCCAAGTGTCGGCCATGCTTATAAAACCTAGAATTATGATGATGAAACATGGTGTTAACAGAGCTCCAAGTCTTGTGCCGAGAAATACCTTGGCCTCATTCTAGGGCAAACTATTATTTGATTAATGACAGTGTCTCAGCTGGTGTTCTTCTCCACAAAAACTTACACTACTTTTAAATTCTTGAACTAGGGGAAAATGTTTTTGCGCAGGATAGAGGGGGTGCAGAGAGATGAGGCGCTGCCAAGGATATGTTACCCAGAGTTAAACAGACAGTGACCTCTCCATATGGTTAGAGTCAGCTCCTCTCTGCTCCAACACATTGAGTGCGTTCTATTGCGACGTGGTTTTGGCTTTTGCTCGCCTGCCCGGACATTTAAGAACGAACACGTCATGAAATTGGTCCTGAGATTTAAATACGGTGATGATCAAAGACATGCTTCTTGTTCTCCGGGAGATGTTTACTTTTGAGTTGAATTGGAAATGAAGGATTTTCTGGCATTTTTCAAGAGCTGATCCTGAATGCTCGCTGCCCCAAATCCTCCTGGGTTGCATGCATGGTTACAAATGGAACAACTGGATACCATTCATCTGACTCTCTCTACTCGAAACAAAACCTGAGCTCAAAGCGGTGTGTGCATGTGTGCATACCCGTGCAAAAGTTTGCATGTATTTGAAACGGGGAAGATCTATCAAACAGGAAATGACAATGGACCTCGCACCAACATCCTCTAATTACCCAAAGACGTCCCCCTTCCTCTGTGGCCATGGCAACAGGGGCACTCAGCCTTCCAAAGTATGGCAGCAGACTGGGCTCCCCAAGGGCTCGAAGAAAACGGCCTTTGTGAGGGCAATAATTATGCTGGGCTGATCTGGGAGAAACTAAGGACAGGGATCAGGGCTAATTTCAGGGCTCAGCTCAAGCTCCTGTTTGGCACGAGTGAATGAACGCTGTACGTACGGACAGATGAACGGACAGACAAAAAAAAAAAACCCACACTCATGTAGACCCACCTGTCCTCCGTTGCTGGTGGAGAAGATCCTCATGGTTCCTCCGCACTGTTTGACGTACCAGAGGAACCAGAGTGCTGACACCTCGTGGGGTTCAGAGGTCACGTTCACGTTGACGAACAGCGTGGCGAAGTCGCGGGCAGGTCTGGGAGAGAGAGAAGGGGGTAGAGGAACAGTCAGAACATTTCTCCATGCAATATATTATAGGCCTACAGTCTCTCCCATAATACACTTTTTGTTATTTAAGCTGCATACAGTCTTTTAATATTTAATATTTAATTTGTTAATACTCCTTGTTTATTTTTTGCTTTTTCTTATGGCACTCTATTGTTTGCACACTTGTTTTTTTGCACTATATTGTCTATTCTATTCTGTTTTTCTATTGTTGTGAGCTGCCATAACATGTGAATTTCCCCACGGCGGGATTAATAAAGTCTATCTTATCTTATCTTATCTTATCTAAAAATGCAACAGTGCAATGTGGAAAAGTATTTTATCTATTTATTAAGCCTTTTATTGGGCCAATTGGGAGCAAATCTTTATCTACAGTGACTGCCTGGCAAAAGTGCACAGTATGTAAATGTTAAGTTACTTAGTCCAGCATATTTTGTCAAAGAGCGTCTTCATGCTCATCTTGTCCCACTCCTCCGCATGAGGAGCTTTCCAGGGGGCCTCGGTGGGGATCTGAAACACACAGAGAGAATGAACAGGAAGTGGACATCTAGCAAAGACAAGCGGGGGGTGGGGGTGAATGATACGCTTTTCTTTACCTCGTTGGCCATCTCATCCATCGTCCTCCACAGGTTGTTGTAGTCCATCGCAACAAAGGGGTTCCATATGGGCATGAAGGAGCCTTTGTATGGGTAGGCCTTTCGCTGTTGGACACACATCATCATCATCATCATCATTTCAGTCATTGGCAATACCAATACCAAGCAGCATGGGCTGGCCAGAGAACACATGGGCAGTTGTGATTGGTCCATTTCAGGGCCCAGATACAACACATGACTCCAAGATGCTGAATTGCTGGTGGTGCATAAACAGTATGTCCCTACAGTGTTGCACTTGACACAGTCATGTGTTGGGGGCTCATGAGAGTGGAGAAGACCATAGACCAGCCATAACTATTCCTCTGTAGGTGGAACAGAGGACACACATCTGACTCTACATCAGTAGGAAGCTGTTTCTAACGGAGCATGCACCCTGAGTCTGGATGACACAAATGTCTGAGTTGGCAGATGGTTCCTCTCTTTACAAGACTTAGAATTGAATTTTCTGTCATTCACAGGTCTGGGACCAGGCAGGGGGATGCCGATGCCAAGAGTATCAACAATGACACTGAGGTAATCCTTCCTACGTAGAAAGTAGAGACACAGCTGTTGTCATGGCCAGTTGTGTAATGTTTTACAACCGGCCAAAGATTCAGAGTCAGCGAGCCTGATAAGATAAGGCCACAATCCAGACCTTGTTCATTAACTTTATTTCTCACACAACTGATTCATAAGGCGGGGCTTGACGCCAACTTTTAAAAGTAGTTGGCAACCAGGCATCAGCTTTTGGAAAGCGGCCACACCGTGAAATGTATTCCGCACGAACGTGCTGTTAGGGCGGTACTGACTTTACGGAAGCAACCAAATGAAATGTTGAAATGCTTTTATTGAAATTAGATTTTCCAGTTTTGTAGATTTTTATTTATTGTACTGAACAGATGGTTGCCAAAGGTGGCAACCAGAGGCAGTGGCAACTCAGGTTAACTCGTCAATTGGCAACCGTTTCGTGGCCTCTGGTTGCCAGAGGCCACGAAACGGTTGCCAATTGACGAGTTAACCTGAGTGGCAACCAGAGGCTGTTTCGTGGCCTCTGGTTGCCACCTTTGGCAACCAGAGGCCACGAAACGGTTGCCAATTGACGAGTTAACCTGAGTTAACCCTTTAACACCTAAGCCTCAAAATGTCCGCCTGGACTTTTTTGCTTATCTTGACTATAAAAAGGGTCAGAAAATGTCCTGTGAGTAAGTGCTTTTGCCCATTTTTCCAGAAAACTTGGAAATTTCAATATCTACAAAGTTATTTACAATTTACTGCATGTTATAAGAGTGTAATAACAGTTTAAAATGAAGAAAAACACAAAAACGGAATTTTATTTTAGAGTTTTAATTGTTCAACTCTAAATGGTTTTTTTTTCTAAATTGAAACTTCCTTTAAAGGCCAAAAGTATCCCAGAGTTTCCCTACCACTGAATAGGTGTGCTGGGTCACCCTGCCTCCTGCTAACCCACCTACATGAATTTTATTATTATAGGTTTCAATGGAGAGTTTTAGTGTCCCGTGATTTAAATGCTGTTTCAGAGACTTTTCTGCTCTGCCAAGAATACAAAAGGGGGCAACACTGAATGCTTTTTCAGTCATTTTTGCAAGAATGCTTTTTGTCAACGTCAGTCTGAAAATAATGGTATCGGCCTTCAAACCCATATCGGTCGAACGCGAGTATGTGTTCACGTGTGTGTGAACATACAACAATAAACAGGGAGGGAGAGAGAGAGATGGTCAGAGAAGAGATGAAGCGCCTTACAAGGTACAGTACCAGCTACCATGCTCAGTACTGCCCACTGCTGTGGACCAATAGGTCTGTCGCCATGGTGATGCTGGTGAAGTGAATACACAAGAAGGAGAGGAGGGAGGGGAGGAGGAGGATGAAGGAGAGGACAGCATGCCAGGCAGCATCTGTTTTGACGCTGCCGCCGAGCAGCAGCTCAACCTCACTCATAGGGATCTATTTAGATGTAACACCACAGGAAGACAGATAACTATACTGTCATCTCAATCTAAACATCTATTGATAGGAGCCATCCTGACTCTAAGATATTGTGCTTTCTGGTGGAAGAAATTATGCCTTAACCTTTGTGTGCTATAAAGTGCTATTGTGATCTTAATATTGTATAACATCATGACCTCTGTGTGAGTACTGAAGGCCAGAGTGGAAACATATCGCTCAGTACAACCTGTACTCTTCTAAACCCAGTGGGTTTGAAAGAACAGCCTTGAAGATGGACGTAGATCCATCCCTGCATTACACTCCCTCTATAGAAGTACTGTCTGGGTACTTCCCATTTACAGAACTGCATCTGTGTACTTCTCTCCATGCAACATGTAAATAAACTGCTTTTTCTGAACAAAGAGACGAGAGTTTTATTCAACACGTCTCTGCTGTCAAACTGTCAAATTTGATAGGCTGTTTGTACCGTATGTATATAATAGGGGGAAAGGGACAAAAGATGGGATATGGACACCAGGTTACTGTCCATCTAATGACACTAGGGAGCCAATATGTCTGTTTATTAATCCACCAGAGTTGTCTGGTCTACCTATTCTGACTCCGTCTTGTTTCCACATCTTTATACACACTTGATGTTTCAGTGAAAACCAAACTGCTGTGCTACGGTACAACAGTCCACAATCCCAGAATAAGTCCAAAGTCTAAAGGCTTGATATGATTCAATCTCCTGTGAGAATACTGATGTATTTCTTCTTTCTTTGTTTCTTTATTTAGATGACAGGCCAGGAGTGGAAATGAATTTAATTATAGATCTACTAAAATGAATGAGTCCATGTTACAGTGGATTGCAATGGTTAGGACACCCACACAGTATCAGCATCAGCAAAATCTTTCAGTAGACCTGTGAACGTGTTAATGTACACATCATGTATACTGTGCCGAGGGAGTGATGGTGCAACCTTTTCCAGTCTCTGATAACCACTGGCAGTATTTAATCAAAGGCTGTTTCCCCATCCCTGATAGTGATACCTCATTAATAAACCTCGTGCTGCGAGAGCTGCAGCTGCTTGTTAGGCAGTAGTTTGCTGATAAGGGAAACCTGGTCTGGCCTTTTGGATTACAATCTGCTATACAAAAGCTGATTAACTATACAGCTTGCTTGGATGCTAACCCTAATTACACAATGCCTTGGCACACATGTGGGTTGGCTAACTCTAGCTGCTGTCCAGTGGAGGAACATGGAAGCTGTACTACAGATTAGAAACAGGCCATAAGTACAAATTTAATCCTGTGTGCTTTCTTTACTATTAGATTTTAGATTAATGCTTTTTATGAAATTATCTCAGAGTTGCCCCTCAGCCCTCAGTGCCTATTTTGAGCTTATTCATCTTGGCTAATCCAAAGCTACTTACACTCAAAATACATTGTAGTGATACTCAGAACAGCAACATAATTTAAGCTTATGAATGAAAACTCCACGTGGTGAAGTCTGGCTCAATGTTCTGGTTTATTATGATGAGGGACAACAAATAAATCAAAGGCTTTCAGTAGGAAAGGTGAAGAAATCAAAGGGAAATACGACTGTGATACTTCATTGATTCTCTTTCTCTCTCAACTTTCCAGCAACACTGAAGCTGGTGGGGATTCGGTGACTTGCTCAAGGACACTACAGCAGGGTGGATATTTGATTGGTTGTCCAGTGGAAGGCCAGTCCCTCTAAGCACCCCTGCCACCCAGTGGCTTATTAATGAAAAGCCCTGCTCACCTGCTGGGTTATTTATGTGCTACTTCTGTTGTTGCTGATGTCTTTCATGTAATCGGGTACTGTTGGTTTCTCCCTCCCTCTCACGCTCTCTGACCCCATTCCTCACCCCTACTAATGAGGATCATGTCACTTCATCACTTCCATCCCACGGCAGAGGGAGCTAAATATAACCCCGGCAGTGTCACTGGTAGGCCAGGCCTGAATCAAACCAACACCACTGGTGATGGTCAAACATCTGATGCATGTTGTCCCATAATGCATCCTGCAACATCATCCAGAGGATAATGCTTAAAATAGAAAACAAGACATTCAGTTCTTCAGAGATTTCCCTACAGAAATTCAAGTGAAACGGACATCTGGCGTTGAGTAGTGGTAGAAATATACTGTATATACAAGTACTGACTGTCAGAGACTGATAGGGGTGAGCAGCTTTTGATGAGGTGCTGCCATGGAAACCAGCCAGGAAGCTACCAGGAAGTTGTGTGTGTGTGTGTGTGTGTGTGTGTGTGTGTGTGTGTGTGTGTGTGTGTGTGTGTATGTGTGCGCATGTCTTCCAGTGGATATCAGAGCGATAGTAGCTAGGGAGACACCCACAGAGGAGCTCCCATACACTGTTAGGAACATAACGCTCCAAAACTCTCTGGCCGTCCTGTCAAGGCCTTCGCCAAAACACATATTTATTTTGTAGCTGACATCGGTGCCAGCCTTCATGCTGGTGGCATTTCACCGCACTGCTAGAAGTAGGTCATGTTAATAGTACGTTAGTGTTAGAGAACAGCGTGCTAGGATGCCTGCAGTACTAAAACCTCTCTGGGTTGACCCTAGGGCCTAGGCCATTCAAAGGCAAGGACAGGATAAGATGAATATTGCCAATCTCTGAGGATTTTCTTTCTTTTTTTTCCAGCTCCCAGTCCAATTGAAATACAGGTATTTTAAAAGACATTTAAAAGACAGCCACAATCATAAAGCTGCTGCTGGTGGAGACGGTGTTAAACAGTAGCATTACTATGAGAGCTATGAAGCTCAAAGTCCACTTCTAAAATAAGATACAGTACGAGTGAAGGCCTATGAGTGGAGTTGCACAAGCTCTGTCAAGTCTAAGAGCACACCATATATCAAGATAAGATTTGCCATCCCCTCTACACACACACACACACACACACACACATACATGCAAACAGGAAGGGCCTGCCACAATAAGCAGCCCAGTAATTTATAGCAAGGGTAGGTTGACCAGGGTACATGGCAACAGCAAATCGAATCAGGTAGAGCAGCATGCCTGCGTTAAGGAGAGTAGTGAGCCCACCCTAATAAGATATGGAGGGCAGAATAAGAAGAATGAAGAAAGACGGCCTCCGATTAGCATCTGAAGTCACTAATGCCGGGGAGGAGAGGGCTGGCTGGCTGGTAGGGCCACAATGAAGGGAAAACAATATACTGATAAACTGTGGGTACATAATACCATGGGGAATAGTCTAAGAGGGTACATTAATGTAGCTGTCAATCACAACGAGTAGATAAGGGGTAGATTGTGTTTTTATGCCTCCTCTTGAGTGATTTTTTGGATCATTTCCCTCCTTGGTAGCCTGTAAGGGTTTAGTTTGCATAGTTGCCTAGTTTCTGAATGCACTTTTTCACATGGAAAGAGAATGTAGTGAGTGATGGGAGACTGTGTAGAGCAGCGGTGTCCAATCACGTGTCAGGGTGTGGGCCGGGTGTGTGCAGGTTGCATTCCAACCAAAGACTACATCAGGTGATTTCACTGATTAGTCCCTCCTATCTGCTTGAGGGTGTGATAACCGCTCGACTCACCTGGTGTAGTCTTTGGTTGGAATGAAAGCTAAAGATCACTGCAGTAGATGAATACGTGGTTGCTTTGCAGTCCCAAATATATCGCTGGCTACATCAGCTGTACTGCCTTAATCATATATCACATCTTTCTGAATCTACATGGCTGTGACAGCAAGGTCTTGCCACAGGGCTCCACTCAACCCACCAGCCCCAACTGCCATCAATCTCCTCCTGATGAGCCCCAGCAGCTGCACAGCTCATTCCCTGGCAGCCTCAGAAGGGCTGTTGGGGACCAGAGTGTCGCTGAGCTACTATGAAGAGTGCTCGCCTTCTCCTGACGCGCCGTCTTCTCTTTCACAGACTCAGCCAGACGCCTCGCTGAGGCCAGACGCCTCAGACGCCTCGCTGAGGCCAGACGCCTCAGACCCTCGCTGAGGCGCAGACGCCTCGCTGAGGCCAGACGCCTCGCTGAGGCCAGACACCCCCGTGATCGCCTCCTGTAAGCACCTGACCGACACTTCCCCCGGGACAACCCTGTCACTGCTGCACTCCTCACTTTGTGTCACTAATAAATCACCCTGTTTAAACCAGTTTGTTGTTGTGTGTCTGTCTGTGGCCTTTATGGCGTTTTTTTATTACTTATAGGTCTTCTTACTTTGGATCATGTTTGAGCAGTTTGAGTCTGATCATTCACGTACATTGCACTGAGCTCTATGGGTTTAGTGTGTGTGAGTGTGTGTGGATGATAAATTCATATGTCCTTCCTAGCATGACCCGTGGAATGAGCCCAGTAGATTGGAGAGACATGCATTTCCTGTGCATTGGATCACGGTCCGTCTTATCTGATGGAAATGTGATGGAGACCAGAGCTGAAGGCCAGGGCCACTTCTGGGAAATACGACATATGTGTGTTCAGTTAAGTGGGTCTAGCACAATCCCAGTTCTGTACAAAAACACACCCATGGCTGTTCTTCATGTGATAAAGATAACCAATATTGTCTGTCACCCAAAACCAGATATTGGGACACTCACGTTGACGTAATGCACCAGGTGCGCCTGCTCGTTGACTTTGTAGGTCTTGATGTTGTACTCTTTGGCCAATCGGAGGATGCGGTCCTGAGTTGGGCCGATGTAAGACCCGCCCAGATCAACATACTGTACCTCCTTATTCTGCAACATAAACATAAATATTAATGTCACAGCTCAATAATACAGTAGATTTTTCCTTTTGCAATACAGAATTCTGGTGCAAGCATTTACTATCGGTGCCTACCCGCAGGGTGAAGGTGCGTCCACCAACCCGATCCCGAGCCTCCAGAACTACAGGATTCAGCCCATTGGACATCAACAGCTTAGCTGCACTCAGTCCTATAGATGGAGATTGGGGGAGGGGGGGGGGGGCAGAGAGAAAGAGCATACATAAATGCACTTGCCAAGGCAAAGGAGTGGTACATCATGTGTTTGTGAAGTTGGAAGTTTGCAGAGACTAGTTAGGTAACGTTCTGACAGGATGGGGGGGGGGGGGGGGGGGGGGGGGGGGGGGGGGATATCCCAGCATGCATTAGAGGGAGAGAGGACACTTCCACAACAAAACACAAACCAGCTGACCATCATGTGAGGTGACCGAAGAGTCGAGCAGAACTTCCCCATCCTCTTTATGACTTTATGACTGACTCAGAACTTTCCACACACTTCGGTCAAAAGTTGAATTCAATAAAACATTACAGGAACACACAGGAAAGGATCTGTACACTCACACACGCACGTACACGAAGGCAGCACATGACTCAGAAACACACAGTTGTATATCCTATACGTGATACAGAGAGATTTTATTTTGCCTTGTTCAGAAACAAAACCTGAGGAATACAAAACACGAGCAGAGCGAGGAGGCGACTTGAAAGAGACGAGAGAAAGACACAGAGATGCCAAAGAAAAGAAACACACACACACACACACACACACACACACACACACACACACACACACACACACACACACACTGCCCGCTACACGGTTTCAACACAACTCACATCTGTGCAAATGTTTTCATGACCCCCAGCCTCCTCCCTCCCTCCCTCCCTCCCTCCCTCCCTCCCTCCCTCCCTCCCTGTCTCCCGCTAAGCCTGAGGGGCTAGCAGGACTTATATTAGTTTAAGAATACTTTGTCACGTATTACCTAAATCCCCCCCCCCCCTGCACAAACACACCCACCCTGCCAGGCTCTGGAGAAAGCATTAGGCCTCGCCAGGAGAAGCTCACAGATCTGCCCGGGTAAATTGATGCTATTAGGTGTGCTCAATTCAAACATCAGACTCTCTGTCATCCCAAACAAAGAGCATCTTTCATTGTCTCCGTCTCTTGTTTATGCCTCCAGCACTCACCAGGAAAAGTAAAGTAACTTACAATTGGGATATTGCTTTGATCAGAGACCTTATGTGAGATATATATATTTTTAAAACGCGTTGGATAACTACAAGGCACTCAAGAGAGAACAAACCTCCGCCAACACTGAACAAATCTCCAATTTTCAGCTACACTCAAATACATTAAGATCATTTCTTGACCCAACAAATCGAGTCTCTATCTCCGTAGGTAGAAGGTTATGAAAACCTCCTTGGTGGAGACCATCGTCTCTTCAAAGGATTCAGAACTCCTTTGTTGTTCACCTCCATTTCTGCAAAGTGATTTTTCCCCGATCCGTGAGAGGAAGTTGAGGAACGAACAGCACTGGGGGAACCAGCAGGTTAGGACTGTGCCCAGACCTGGACTTCAACTGAGGAGAAAGACGGAGGGGACGATTGAAATTCAGCTCAGGCAACTATGAAGCAGAAAGACTAAAAAAGCTCTTTTAAACGTCTTTCTATCAGGGAGAGCAGAGCGTAGGGAGGACGAGGGTCTGGGTGGGTTGTGACGGTGTCTCACTCTGGGCTTCAGGCTTCAGATGTAGGTCGGGAATAACGCTCGTGAAGCTTAAATCTGAAATATGGGTGTTTTCAGTTTGAGGGGGCTGAGACTGCGTCGTAGCTCGACCCTATAGACGGGTGCAGCGGCTTTTCCATCGTACGACATGGAGAATGTCCCCGAAGGGATTACTGTGGAGGAACATGTCAGCTGCCTTAGGTGGAAACCGTGGAGAATCAAAGATCTAATCAGAAAGAAAGAATCCTCTCCTCTCTCTGCTTCTCCTTCCTCAGTCCTTTGTTAGCTGTCCCACTTCTGTTTATCCTGCAACCTCCTCCTCTCTCCCCTCGTCTTCCTCTTGTTTTTTTTCTCCTCCTCCTCTCCTTCTTATTTCTCCCTCTCTCCTCTCTCTCTCCCCACCACTGCTCCTCTCCAGCGCAGCACCTTGGGGCTGTGGTTGACCTAATTGTCTTGTCTCTCTGTGATGTTTTTTAAGAGGAAAAAAAAAAAATCCAGACTGGCTTTTTTATTTTGCCACAGTCGGCATCTGAATGTACCATCAGTCTCCCCCAACACACACACACACACACACACACACACACACACACACACACACACACACACACACACACACACACAGCGCCGTGTGTCTTTTGACCTGGATAGAGATGCACAAAACACCATGAGCACAGTTCAACATCTCCCCCACCTCACACACACACACTTGCACACACACACACACACACACACACACACACACTTGCACACAGGCACACACACACACTTGCACACACACACACACACACACACACACACACACACACACACTCCTCTCCGTCCTCTGCTCTTTGCCATGTCAATACAATGTGCTTATTACTGGGAAGCGAGGCAGGGACGGTCACTGTTTCCCTGACAACAATAAAACATGCAGTCACTTGGCAGGGCTGCTTGTTCCTATAGTGATGATAAAATAACCCGACCACGAGAAGACCAGCGCACAATAAAGAGAACATTACTGAACTAGGACGAAAAAAAGATGCTCCTTTCAAACTTCAAACACAAAAACCTGTTGGTCAACATATTCTGTTTTCTCCCAAGAAACTCGGCCAAGAATCCATTCATCTTTCAATCACACTGTGAGTCTTACTGAGTGTGAATGACTTGGATTGGTGGACTTTTCTGATCGTTTCTCATACATCTTATGACTGAAATGATCAGGCTGCTCCTTCTAGCACTGATATGGATCCTGTTCATCTTCACTGTTGTACCATATGAACCACAATGGAGTAAATGGGCGTTAGCAGTGTTACCTAACAGCCAACCAACCCAGCTGTTGACCTTTTCTCCCTCTCTGCACCACAGGACATGATATACATCCCCAGTGAGCCTCTCTGATTATTCTCTGGCCAAGGTCTACAACCGTAACCACTGCTGCTTCCATCTTCATCTCCCTACTGTCAGTTCTCATCATTCCTCTTTTTCCACTTCCAATTGCTCTCACCCGCTTTTTGTCGTCCAGTTCTAATGGTCTAGATCACATTAGCAGCAGATGTGAGGTGACGTGCCAGCGATTCAGGAACTTCTTAGCTCCGGGCTTAAACTGTCAGAAAAGGGCAGCATAGGTCGGCTACGCTAACACCCCTGCAGCGCTGCCGGCTACTCCAGCATGTCTACATATGCTGACACCTGCAGTACAAGTCGAACCAACAATAGCACCGAGAAATGAAGGGGTTCAGTCCAAAATGTTATCTATCCGTTTTGGATATACAAGTTTACTTTCAGGGTCTAATCTCTGAGAGTAGGGGGTCTCGTTTTTCACTTGGAGGACGTCTCCTTTTGGAGTGCAATACTGGCAGTTCCAGTTCTCCTCTAGGGAAGTGGTCGTAACTGATAAGACGTTAAGAAACCCTTTAGCTAGATTGAAAGTAAACACTGTTGTCCTGACATGCTCTGTTTGGATAGGGGAAACACGAGGGTGTGTGAATAAAAGTCATCCGGCATGAAGCCACGCTATCTTGCAGCCTGTTCTCTCTGAGCCGTAGAACTGGATGTGGACATTGTCACGACTCTCAGTCATCCAGTTGTCACATCACACTACCTGACAGCTGAAAGACAATCCCCAAACAGTTTATCTTGCAGAAGGAGCTATAGTGCTCCTGTCCTGATGGGAAATGTTTTACAAGAGACCCTCTGAGAAATGCTCTTCCTTCTCAAAACGACTCAATAGCCATGTGATGCTGCGTTCTGCCACGCTGCTAAATGCTCTCTTTTGTTTTCTTTGAACATTCAGCCGGCCAGTTGCCAGTTGGAGAGACTAGAGGACAGTGTTTGTGTGTGTGTGTGTGTGTGTGTGTGTGTGTGGGAAGTGAAAGAGGTTAGAGGGTGTCATATCGTAACAGTGGTGAGAATCCTCTGGCTGTGGTCTTTGTCAGCTAAAGCGTTCTCACCCCAGACGCCAACAAGTCCAATACCAGCTGAGCGACAAGTCAGCCACTTGAATCAGGACCCTCACAGGCAGAGTATTGATCCAGCGGGACAGACATTTACACAACACACAGCAATCACAATTCCCCTGCCTCATGTTCTCAGGACTGAGACACTGATTAGCTGCTTTGAGGCAACAAACCAATGAGCAGTATCGAAAAACAATTACATTCTAGCTTTTAATTCAGAGAGACAGAGGGAGAGAGAGTGATGGGAAACGGTGTTTTCTCCAGGCAGGGTCGTGGAGAGATGGCGGCAGGTATCGATTTAATCTGGTTTTGTGTTCGAGTTGAGCTCAGCTTTTGTTGTTAATGATTTTTCGAAACATGAACACTGCTGGAGCCCCTGCATTACACTGGGACGACGCTGATCGTTGTCTCTTGGTTGAAGATCTGCTTGATGCACGCTCAAATTGGCCAATCCTCAGTCAATACTTAATCAATAATGATTTGTCTGCATCATGATGCTGATCAGATGTGACTGTAGTCAATCATTTGAATGTTACAACATAAAGCTACCGCAGAAAAGGAGAACCTTAAATACGGTAAAATCATTTTGACTGACATCCAAACACATGGGACAGGGAAGAAAAGGTAACAGCTGCTGTCAGTTTTCAGTCCATCAGGCTGCATGTGCTTTTCTCTCACAGCCATTGTCATCTTTTGAGACGGCTAACACAGCTGAGATTATGAATGCACATTTCTCATAGCCTTATCACAAAGATACACACACACACGCGCAGAAACACACACAGGACATCCATCTAATGTTTATATTTTGCAGCTGAGCCAGGAGCTTTTTTCTTATTTGCACAGCTGGACAGAGAAAGTGGCATTGAGGATTTCAGTCTGGTTGATGTAATTAGGGGAGAGGAGCAGTCGTGTTTTCTGCAGACTCAACAGGTGCATCTGAGGTTTGGGATTGATCTGATGTAACAGGTTTCAATATCATTCCAAGAAAAATAAAGTGCCAAAACCAATAGGCAATATGCAAAAATGTTCAGCAAGATGTGGGCGTTGTTATATTAGATGTGTGTGTTTTGCCTTGAGGGTGTGTTGGTGGCATGTCATCCCTGGCTGATCTCTAAATGCCAGCACGCTTTAACAAGAAGGAAGTGGTGCACTGGAGACGTGGAAACACACACACACACACACGTACAGATGACCACACCCCACATAGCCGAGACTCAGACACATACTGCCCCATTTTTTCCCCCTCGAAACAACAAATTGAAATAAGCAAGACACTGTGGCGCCACTTTCAGAACAGAAAGTACTTCGGCAAAGCAGAGTCTGGAACTGGACATGGGAAAATGCAAGAGTACCGACCCGGACTCTCTACTGAGCATGTCGCAATAACACAGTCATTTAAGTTGGATGCTGACTTCCCTGGGTAAAGGTCTGTGGAGAAGAGGAGTCAAGCCTATAGGTCTATAAACCCTACAGACCCGTGGAGACCAGACAACTTCTTTCAATCATCTACGACATAGTTCACTGACACATCCTGCAAAATGAAATACTTTCCTCCGGCTTGAGGTGCCAGACCCCCTCTGACCTCTGACCTCTGACCCCTCGTCCCTCCACCCTCAATTTCCCCATTCGCTCTCATTCTAAACACTCACTTCCTTTTCTCCCTTCCCCAATTCTCAGCCCTTCTTATTTCCCTTTTTTCTGTCTCCTTCCTTTCCTCTTCCTGTCCCAGTTTCCCTCGTTAGAGTTTCCATTTTTCTCAGCCGCTGTGACAGAACAGGAGGATATGGCTTCCTCCATCTCCCCCCCATTATTTCTGTTTTCCTCTCGTCTCTGTCTCTTTCCTCCTCCCCCTCCCTCCTCCTCCTTTTCAGCATCCTTCCTGCTGCTGGTTTGGTAACAGGCTGTCAGAAGTGTTTAGTGTTTTCTAGGAAAGCGCTGGCTGCCCCTCAAGGGCCACAATCCTGCTGGTTGGTGGCAGGTAGGCAGGCAGGCAGGCAGGCAGGCAGACAGGCAGGCAGGCAGGCAGGCAGGCAGGCAGGCAGGCAGGCAGGCAGGCAGGCAGGCAGGCAGGCAGGCAGGCAGGCAGGCAGACAGGCAGGCAGGCAGGCAGGCAAATGACAATTGCATTTGCAAACAAAATGAAAGCAGCACATCTCAGGCGAGAGAGAGAGAGAGTCTCCTCTTCCCTCTTCCCCTCCCTTCATCTGTCCTTTGATTGGAAGACAGTAATTGTAATATGTGTGCCTCATTACAACCTGGTAAAGGGCAGCAGTATGGACAAATGATGTAATTACAATGCCCCAATGTGACAAGGGAGAGAGGGAGAGAGGGAGAGAGGGAGAGAGGGAGAGCAGGCGAGCGAGAGGAACAGTGGGAGGTGGTGGCGGGTGTCTGCCAGTGTTATTAAATTAACATTTTTCTGTGAGATTTGTTTTGCCTGTCTGACTGGTGGTTTGGACTGACACTGACCTACATTCTGCACTGTCTGACAGACAGACAGACAGACAGACAGACAGACAGACAGACAGACAGCCGATCCAACTGTCCATCTAGTAGAAACAGTTGTCAGGCAGGAGGCAGGTCTGATACACCGGTATGATATTTCACACAATCAGCAGAGGATATTTCTGCTGCTGTAATCTTTCCATTCCTGTTCCGGCCAACGCAGCCGTCACAACCACAGAAATATTGATCATTTGGTGTTCAGCATCAAGTGATGCTGCTTACATTTGCTCTCTTACTCTGTTTCATTAAGTAGCACTCAAGGACAGGATGTGAACAAATACATGGAAAGTCTATACGTAGGACAGGTTTTAGGGTTGGCGGACTTTGTCATTTGTGATCAGCCTACCAGAGATAAGTGGCAGAGCTGATAGGGAAGCTGATGAAAAATACAGTGACAGTAAAAAAATAAATTAAAAAAAGCAGTTTCCTTTGGAACAGAGTTCAGACGAGGTTCCTCTTATCAAACGTGGTCAGTTCTCTGTCTGAGACTTTTCACCCTCTCTGGAAAGCAGCAGTTATCTAACTATCCACACAGAGGCTTTACTATTCCCACCATCAGCTGGATGCACCAGTCCAACACAGTCCAACACAGTCCAACACAGTTCAATACAGTCCAACACAGTCCAACAGTCCAACACAGTCCAACACAGTCCAACACAGTCCAACACAGTCCAACACAGTTCAATACAGTCCAACACAGTCCTTCTTACTGACTCCCAGGTTCCTGTTTTTCTCTTTACTCTTTATGTTGCCAGTTGAAGACAAATCCAGCCATGCCATCAGCAGGTCACTATAATGTAGTAAGTACCATGTAATGCTTAGAGACACCAAAACACCAGCCAGTTTACAACACATCTGCTACATCAGTATATTGTGTGTAAATCTGATATTGCACCACATGTTGCATGTTACTAAATGTCTGTTACTGAATGAATAACAGGTCGGTTTTATAACTATTTTGAAAGCAGACGTGCAAGTGCAGTCAAACACCAAACACTAACAACAACAACCACCTCACTGCGAGATGTGACATAACACAGAGGCATGTTGTGTCAGGTCAGTCCTCCACTCCTACAAATATAAAGGTGAAGATAAGAGAGAGAGATGTGGCTTCGCGGAAGAGACGCGAACCCGGATCAGCGGGATGCTGCACCGTGGAGGACCGGTCTCTGTCCAGGCTCAGTAACCAGCTACCACGTAAACAACCTGGACGCATGCAGACGCCGCTGGTGTTGTGCAACAGTTGTCTGGTCGCCTCGCACAAAGCCCCCGATCAGCCCCGTTACTACCAACTACTACGGGGGGCGGCGCGCGACGGCGTGGATTCACTCAACACGCAGACTTTGCCTCCTAATTGCGCATCTTACTGCGCAAAAAAAAAAAAAAAGAAGAAGTTTCGGTGAGATGGCACGTACCTGATAATCCTCCCCCGACCACTATCACATCGTACGTGTTGTTGGGTGTCGTCATGGTGCCGCCTGCTGTGTCTCGCTCTCTCGCTCGCTCGTGCCCGGTCCGCCGCTGAACGCAGAGGCACCGAGGAGCGCATCTGTATTAAAAGCGCCGGGCAGGCCCACTCCCCGCAGGCTCCGCCCCCCAGTAGTAGAGCACCGCACTGCTTTGTAGTTGTGTGAGATGGATTGTGAAATGCATCGGTGCTGACGAGACACACCGGGACTTGCAGGAGATTGTTCGGTCCAAGGTCTTTTTCTGGTCAATTACACTGCATAAGACTATCATCAGCATAACATAAAATACCAAAGTCTGTCTAATGCCAAAAGCAATAATTAGATTGAGAGTTACATAAAAGACAACGTGGGAAGGAGGGGGGGGGGGGGGGGGGAGCGGGGGGGCCTGGCCTGGGGTGAATCAGGTCAGGTTACAGACAATTCACCCCCAAGCAAACAGACGCCTTAGATCAGCATCATATTGATCATTGATCATATTAATGTCGGGCTGACGTGCCAGGCTGTGTTTGTTTTGTCCCCTAAAGCCATCACAGTATTTAACATATAGAGCCTGAAGGAGATGAAGCAAACACCGTGCACCTGAAATGCCCCGTCTCATTACAGGCATATCCTAATGAAGTGTAAACTCAGATTTGCATCCTGTAGTTTCTGTTGCCCTCTTGTGGATGAGTAGAACCAGAAGAGCTGAACCCGGCCCGCATGGCGTTGACTAAGCCTGCTCATGCACAGTGAGCCAGGGTGCTGGGAGTGTTTCAACGGAGCGGTGATGTATCGAAGTATTAAAATATGCATAGTAACGCAGCACGGTATATGACCCATAATGGGCATATTGTGGTTAATCCTAATCCTGGTTTGATCTCATTTATGGGGTAAGCTACTAAAGTCCCACGCTAGCACATCCCTGTCCTTTCTGCGACGAGGGCAGAGTGGCGAAGACGTGGGAGTGGATAATCTACGCTTGAATGTATGTGCTGCACTCCGCTATAGACGCACTCCATTTGCCAAAATGTTTCCCGGCCTGGTCTTGTCTTGTTTGGCTAGAAAACACACCTTTACACCACGTGGCACATAGACATGTATTGTGATGGTTTCTATGGTGCTTGATTCAGGCGTCACGGTAAAATCTAGTTCTGTGGTGCTGTACTAGGGTTAGATAGATGTGGGGGGGGGTAATGATTTAAAGAGTTACTAACCCTCAAGACATCTTCACTGGGTTTCAACGGGTTTCAAAGGAGAGCGTGTTACCCTCCCACTGAGTAAAGCATATAAACTAGCTATAATAACTAGTTATAATACTGGTTAAGGGCGAGTGCGTGTGTTCAGACTCGCCAACTCAGACGTTGAGCGGTTTTACGTTAGGGATGATGATGATGTGTACCCAGGGAGTGTACACCTATATGCATTACAGCCTGAAGGTGTATGTATGGAAGGAGGAGCTCATCAAGAAACAGACACTAGAACAGCTCCATACTATCACGAGAGCACGTCATCCATCAGACTATAATCCAGGGCTGCTCAGGACCACCTTCAGCACTAGCAGGGTGAAACATACAGAAGACATCAGTGTGAGTGTGTAGTAGAGGGAGGGTACCGCTTCACCCTCGTCTTGCCTTCCACCGCTCACGCTCACTTCCTCTGCTGCAGTGAGGTCGTGTCGGGAATATTGAGATTTATTTCACAAGGCAGAAAAAAAAAAAGACCAGCAACAGGTGTGTGTGTGTGTGTGTGTGTGTGTGTATTCTGGCTGGTCAGCAGAGGGCAGCAGTACTCTAACTCTAACTTCACCCCAGTCCTACTTGTGGTCACCAGGCCCCTCGCTTCCTCCCACTGTCCAATCACTTGGCAAGAATAGGATGTGAGAAAATTCAGGTTAACCTATCGGTACACAACATCATAGTTGATGTCATGGGTACGTTTATTAAAAATGCTGACAAATTCCACATATGTGGATGGAAGGATGCTGACCGGGCTGTCCTGAGACATGTGAGTGCGGATGTTCAGACTACTGAGGGTGTGTTAGAGTGCCAGTTAATATTAATATTAATTTGTTCTTGTTCTGTAAGATAAATATGTGCTGACAAGTCATGACAAACACGAACCTCGGCGCTGTAAAAATAGTAAATGAATAGGCGTAGTGTTACCCTGGACTCGCCTCCAGCAAACGTTCATGTTTCACGTCTGCTGTTTCCAGGGGGGGGGGGGGGGGGGGGGGGGTGCTACACATAAAGACGTGAATTGTTCCTTAACAAGAAGACACATGTGGCACAGGGCGATAAAACACGACTTTTCTGTGATTTTTATTGTACGGTTGAATGGTTATGATTAGGCGCGAGGGTGCAGAAATGCGTATGATGTCTAATACCGGGGATGTGAAGGTTATAAAAAGACCATATGCCTCACACCTGGAAACAGACTGGAAGGAAAAACTATATTTGATAATGACATTTGAGTGTGTTGCTTCTTTAATTAGAATGAGAGAGAGAGAGAGAGAGAGAGAGAGAGAGAGAGAGAGAGAGAGAGAGAGAGAGAGAGAGAGAGAGAGCAAACGTCTCCTTCGTGTTTCACCGTCAGGACAGAAATAAAAGAGCACAGTTAGCGTCAATCTGACAGCCATTATCCTGCTCCTCTGTCATCCTGTCACACTGGTCCCCCACGTAATTATACCTCCTGCCTCATGTCACAAAATGCCTCCTCTCTGCTAGTGTGTGTGTGTGTGTGTGTGTGTGTGTGTTGATAAAGGAGAGACACAGTGAGAGGAGACAGCAGAGCAACACAAATTAATCTCCAGAGTCGAAGGGAAAAAGTGTTTATTAGGTTCATGTGTGAAGCAGCCGGCCGGAGTGAAACGTCCACAGACCAGCAGATTGTGTCGTTTCACAAGGGAGGGAAACGTTTCATCTCTGAACACAACAAAGGCATCTGTACAGTGTGTGTGTGTGTGTGTGTGTGTGTGTGTGTGTGTGTGTGACGTGATCCCAAAGCGCTGCAGTACAGAAATCAGCATGGAGCTCTGCACTCATGATCGTCCTCAACATTACCAACCATTCACATTCATGTTGTAGAGGTCATTTAACGTGATACTTTATTCACCCACATGGGGAACTGCGTCGGGGTCATCCGCCTGAAGCTGGTGGGGATGCAGTCTTGCTCAAGGGCACTTCAGCAGGAGGCCTTGGACTGAGACTCTTTGAATGAAAACCATGCAGCCGCCATCCACATTTTCTCATCTGTTTTCTGCTTCTTTGTACTGCAGGGTGGAGAGTGACGGGCGAGAGAGAGAGAGTGACGGGCGAGAGAGAGAGAGTGACGGGCGAGAGAGAGAGAGTGACGGGCGAGAGAGAGAGAGTGACGGGTGAGACCGGAGGAGAGAGAGAGACAGGTGAGACCGGAGGAGAGAGAGACAGGGTCAGCTTCAAGTATGTGGTAGGATCATCACCTGCCGAGTCATCAGGACTTTATATCTTCACAGGAACAAGCTGGGCCTCAAACCTCAAACTGCTCATTCTACTTCTCTGCTCTCTGCTTCTCTGATCGAACCCCCCCCCCCCCCCCCCCCCGCCCCCCCCAGTCATTGATTCAAACTCCTAATTGACGTTTTGATGTTTCCTGGTTTGAGAAAATAAGAAATTATGGGACTGAGTTGTTTCAATCTAGGCATGTTTCACTGAATACTTTCTTTCTCTATATCATTCTTAAGTTCAGGTGGACCCGTCATGAGCTGTGGTGGCGAGTGGGTTCAGACCCAGCGTGTTGTGAACAGCAGACCAACGAGGACGAACGTCTGAAGAGGCTGATTGTACAACCTCAGCGCTCGTCATGACAGAAGAGTGTTTCAGTATCGGACACGTCCTCAGCAACAATACACAATAAGGAAACGTCCCCGTCATGATAGTACCTACGGTTTCAATAATCACATCACCCAGATCCAAACAGAACAGATTACATTTAAACATGGACACTCAACGTCCTGACAGTCCAAGCACAGACTCAGCATTCATCCTCAGTGTCCCTTCATCCTTTCTAAGCGTCGCCACTGTTTGTTTGTTTGTTTGTTGTCCTCCGGCGCTGGTGATGTTTTACACCGTTAAGATGAGAGTCTGCAGGGAAGAGTGGAACATGTTGATGGGGGCGTATGAGCACAGGTGCTTCTCTACACGTCCTCCACATGTCCGGGGGGTTTATACGGACCCTCACATCGTGCCTCGTCCTTTCCCATGCTGCTTTTTAATGGGGCATGTTGTTTTGTTGTCACAGGCCGGTGGTGGGGGGGGTGGGGGGGGGTTTATGGAGCTGGCAGGACAGCCTTACTGCCGTCGGTAATGGGCTCTTATATTGCGTTTTGTGAGCGTGTGAGTTATAGATTCTGGAGGCCTGTCATGAGTAGTGAGGAGGGTCTCTGCAGGTTTGTGGTGTTTGGCCTCGTGTTGCGCCTGGCGGGTTTTGTCCCGATCCAGATCCACACTCAGAGAGCAACACGGCGAGGAAACCAGGTGGGATGACGTAGAGGAAGGGGCTCGTTTTCAAAGGTGTCCTGAAGCTGTCAAACTCCCCGGGGGGCCACGGGTCAGTTCAGTCAGGGTGGCACGACTGTTCTGAAACGTCCAAAAGATCATTTCCATTCCTCCTCTGTGGGGGGGGGGGGGGGGGGGGGTCAGCGATCAACCCAAACAAGACCCACGGGTGACAGGATGCAGGGTTGTTTTTTTTTGAAAGTCTTCAGGGTTTGGAAGGGATTCTGCCTCCCCCCCGCCGACCCCCCCCCCCCCCCCCCCCCCCCCCCCACCCCGCCTGCTCAACTGCACTCCTCACAGTTGCAGGCCAGGATGTACCTGTAGGTGGCGGTGATGCGCGTCCCGCCGGAGCAGCGAAGCCTCACGGCCTTCAGCTTGGAGGTGTGCGGCCGGCAGCAGGAGCAGCTGCTCTTGAACGGCTGCTTGAGCACCGAGCTGAAGGAGATCAGGGGGTCGGACCGGGAGGTGTGGCTGCAGCGGCCCTCGCAGCGAGCCAGCAACACCATCTGGGGGGGGGGGAGAGGTTTAGTTATTTACACGTTTATTGAACAGGGACAATACATTGAACGTTGTTTCATATAAAATACAAAACCGATGTCGTGCATGCAGGTTTGTAGCCTCTGTCCCTGTTAGGCCTTTAATGAAAGTTGTATAAGAAAAGTTAAAACGGGATACAAATGTTAAGATACAAAACAAATAAAGACAAAAGACATCTCACAATAGAAAAGAAAGAAGCAAATTAATGTGCGTGTGTGCACGTGTGGTTCTGTGTGTATGTGTGCATGTGTGTGCATGTTTGCGCTGTGTGTGTGTGTGTGTGTGTGTGTGTGTGTGCATGCGTTAGAAAAAAGTACAGAGGTTCTTGGAGGCATCAAAAGGGCCCTGAGGTCTGAGACGAGGTTCTCCGGGTACAATGAGGCAGTGTTGAGCGTGTTGAGTGTGTTGAGCGTGTTGAGCGTGTTGAGCGTGTTGAGCGTCTGGTCTGAGAGTGGGCGTTGTGTTTGTACCCGGCCTCGACCTTGCACCTGCAAAAACTGAGAGATAACAGCGAGACGAGTCACTCGCTCCTACACCTGCTGCCTCTCCAAGCTCAGGGTTACACACACACACACACACACACACACACACACACACACACACTTACTACACTCAACGTTGTTTGAAGTCCGTACCTCGCCAGTTCAATCTACGTGGAGAAATCTGTCTTTGATATTTTGTCGCTTCACTCCAACGGGAGGAATGTGAGGGGATCGTAACCGCTATACCAAGCCCCGCCCCCCCCGCCATACCTGACCACTCAGCTCACACACACACACACACACACACACTCACACACACACACACACACACACACACACACACACACACACACACACACACGGATCGTCGGCCTGATTAGTGTTGCGACCGTCCGGATGGCATTCCTCTGTGGGTCACCGCATTCCTGTCGCCTCCCTAAACAGACTCCTGTGTCACGTCCTTCTGTCAGCTGCTGTGTGTCGCCACCCATGTCCCCACTCTGACAATAGCCTGTCTGGGGGCCACAGCAGGGTGCCACACACACACACACACACACACACACACACACACACACACACACACACACACACACACACACACACACACACACACACCTCAGGAGTGTTGCCGCCACTTTAAGACCATTTGTCTTTGCCCTAGCTGAGGATCAGGATATCAAACGGTCACAAATCCTCTACGGTGACCTCCTTTTCTCCTCTCCTTGCCTCCTCTCCCTCGGTACCTTTCCTTTCCTCCTTTCATTCATGACCGGCTAGATCAGATACTGTAGATTTATCCCTTTATCTATCTAGGCCAGTGATCCAGCGGTGTCATCCAGAAACAGGAAGTGGAAGGGAAACAGGGCCAAGAAGATGGAGATGCAGAGGAACAGCTCAGAGAGAGAGAGAGAGAGAGAGAGAGAGAGAGAGAGAGAGAGAGAGAGAGAGGGAGAGAGAGAGAAGAGAGAGAGAGAGAGAGAGGGTGTAATATTAAACTTGGTTTCTGCCTCGGCTGAGCGGCGTTGTGGTTTGGCCACCTGCTCTCTGCTCTCTGAGTCAGAGCATCAGAAAAGACCACGGCTGATCACTCATGTTGGATGAACGATTCTCCTCTCTGTCACCTTCTTAAAATAATAATAACGACCCAAGTCACTTTTTGAGGAAAATTATGTTTTTGCTTCAATCATCTCTTCATGATGCTGCCACCTCTGGTAAAACTGCCAACATCCTTAATTGAAGAGATCAGCTG
>JAXDDW010000073.1:2145000-2150000 GCA_034670385.1 Hoplostethus mediterraneus
TATCAACACGAAGCTACGAATGGCAGCTGGCTCAGATAATGGAGGATTTCAGGGGGAATATACGGGGATAGCATCTGAGCATGTGCGAGTGCAAAGAGTGTGTCTCTCTTGATCTGGGTGAGGCCTACAAGTACTTATCAGTGTGTGTGTGTGTGTGTGTGTGTGTGTGTGTGTGTGTGTGTGTGTGATGCCTGTGCTGTGGGTCGGAGGTGAGCGAGGCCAGGAGGTTTGTCCTCCTGTCCCCGAGCTCGCCCACACCTGCCCTGGACTCAGGTTTATAGAGCCCCGGGTGTCCACAAACGGCAGCTGGATCCTCCCGTCCTCCTCTCGTCTTCCTCCCCTCCCCTCCCGTCCTCCTCTCGTCTTCCTCCCCTCCCCTCCCCTCCCGTCCTCCTCTCGTCTTCCTCACCTCCCCTCCCCTCCCCTCCCCTCCCGTCCTCCTCTCGTCTTCCTCCCCTCCCCTCCCCTCCCCTCCCCTCCCATCTGACTCTAATGACCAGCGAACCCAAAACGGTTACGCTCCGCGTCTTTTCCTGGATCTATCATTTGGAATCGACCCCATCGTCCGTTCAAAGTCTCTCCTCCTGATATAATTACAATAACAAATCCCCATTGTGTTCCAGCTAAGAGTGCACCCTCCCTTCCTCTCGATGTACCCCCCCCCCCATCCCTCCATCTCTCCCCTTCCATCGGTACCTCCTTCATCCCCGAGAGAGATCAACTCTGAACTTTTGTACTGCGGGGGTCAGGCTGTTGGATCACAGCTGACGATGTCACCTTGGTTCCTTGCTGTTTTCATGACACAGAGCAGCCATGTTGGCAGCAGAGCTCCACACAACACAATCAACTCATTCATTTGAATTACTGTGAAATTTCAGTACTGTTAAAGTAAACAGGTCTGGTCCAGGTCTGTTGTAGAAAACCTGCAGCAAGGCCAGGCTGGATCCGGTGAACGTTTATCACTGAACAAACTCAAACTTTCCATTTGACAGAGCGCTTGATTTTGTGGAAAGTGGAGTCGCATTACTGCTGTTAAAATGCATTCAGAAGCATTTGAGCTTGAGAAATGGTCTGATGCTCCAGCGACTTCTGGGGTCTGGGAAAGTGCAGCGCTGAATCAGGTCGTGGTTAATGTGGAAGGTAGAGCAGGAGGACGTGGCGGAGCTCCAGGGGCCTCGGCCATGTCGCCCCGAACCCCCCCCCCCCCAGCATCAATGCCCTGTTCTCAGCTCAACAGTAAGTGTGGTGAAACGATAGAGAGCCGTAGCCACACTTGAGATACCCTCGTCTGAGGCGGGACCTGCTTCAAGTGGGTAAAGAGATATTCTGGGCAACGACGGACAGAGAAGGAGAGGAAGGTCTGAGGAAGTTGAGGAGACTTCCAGGAAGCAGCGATCACATCCTGGTCCCAGCGCGTCCAACACAAGCGCCCCCAAAGTGGTTGCACTATTACGTGGGGGGGGGGGGGAGGTGAGGAGCTCCTGAGGGCGGACCTGTCGCTGCCTGTCTTAAAGAGACCGAGCCCCCGGACAGGTCAGCACCAGAGGGAGGATCCTCCGGGGTTTGGATGTGTCGGTGGGTAGAAGCTGTCCTGCCACTCAAACACGTCATAACCTCTGTGGCTTCCTCCCTTCCTCTTTCATTAGGCTGTTGGCACCGTGATATTTCTGGCACTCGAGAGCTGATGAGAGCCCAGCAGCCAATAAAATATTGTAAATTAAACAGCATGCATTATATATAACTATACACATATTAAACGTGGAGAGCAATGTCAAGATACGCATTTATTTCTTATTATAAGACATATCAGATGTCATGGAGTTAATCAAATATTGTAAATTCCACTCTGTATAGTTCTGACAGCAGCGCCAAGAGGCCCAGTACCCCCCCCCCCCCCCCCCTAGTACCCCCCCCCCCCAGTACCCCCCCCCCCCCCACACATGCTGCACCACATAACCACAAGGTATTCCTCCTACATGCCACAATCCCTCTGGCTTGGGGGGGTTTAGGACTTTGGTTATGAGAAGGTAATTCAGAGCTTAGTGTGTGCAGATATTATGCTGTTTCTCATACAGGTTACACACACACACACACACACACACACACACACACACACACACACACACACACACACACACACACACACACACACACACACACACACACACACACACACACACGCAGCATAGAGATCTACAGTATAGGAAGCTGCAAGGAAAGGAAGGAAAGTGGGATCGCAGACAGACTTTTACAGCTTCTCTCCTTGGGATTGAAATTCCCCGATATACTGAAGGAACTTTCAAAATGACACGAGCGCATGTATGAAATTACCCGCGGAGACGCCGAACAAGTCATGAGTGAGACTTTTGTTCAAGAGGTAGAAGTGAAACAACGACAGTATCTCCACTCTGCAGTGGGACGTGATGCCAAGCAGCCTCCCAACTGTTGCAGCCATATGTTGCGTAGAATAGACTTTCTCATTCCGACCACGTTTAGCTGCACAATTTGTTCTTAGCAGTGGGGAGCAAGTATAAATATCCCCTGCCCACCTTACTTATGGGGTTTTGTTCACGTACACACACAACAAACACACGTGCAGAAACACACACACACATGTAGGTACTGTGCTGTGGTATTCACGTGGCTGTTCTGCTGGTCTGGGGCTGGTTTTGTGCTGGTCTGGGACTCTCTGAGGATCCAGATCCACAGTTGTTGTGGTGTGACGAGCGTCTGGGACAGATGCGTTAAAGGAGTGACAGGTACAACGGGATATTTGACTAATGATGTTTTGTATCCATCGTTGTGAGTACCTGTCCTCCATCTCCCTGTTCTCCTCCCAACTCCATCACTCCTCTTCATCCTGATTGGCACCTCCATCTCGCCCCCCCCACCCCGTCTCAGTTTACGTCATTACTTTCTGTTCATCACTCCCCTCCTCCACCTCACCGCCCTCCATTGTTTCACTAGCTTTTAATAAACTAAAGGGCAGATTCCAGACTGCAGGGAAAGGGGGGGTGGGGGGGGGGTGGCGAGGGGGGGGTGGGGCAGACACACAGACCTGCCCCCCCCCCCCCCTCCCCCTCCCCTATTGACACACAGACACACACCAGTTTGGCATGCAGAGTGCCAAGCTCTGCCACAGTGTGCTGACGCCAACCCCCAAAACACACACACACACACACACACACACACACACACACACACACACACACACACACACACACACACACACACACACGCTCTCTTACCCGCCCCACACGCCAACCTCCTAAAAGCTAAGCTCCTCACTAAATATATCCCCCCTGGTGAAGATAAGACAAACGTGGGTTTGAGGGCGGTGAGCAGCCAATCACAGGCAGCCGTGTGAGCCGGCGCTAAGCTCATGCTAGCTTTACAATTCAGGCTTCTCAGAAACGCTGGAGACAAAGGCGCCCAGAGGCAGCAAGGAACACAAGCAGGACCTGCATGTGTGATACGTGTCGTCCTGTACGTGTTTCTACTCCTCTGTCTTTCTTGTGATCATCACCACTCCTCTCCTCTCTCCATCCAACATTACCCCCCCCCCCCCCCAACAACCTGTCAATCATCTCCCCCTCCACCACCTTGTAAATATGTATATAGCCATAGCAATATATTATAGGCCTACAGTCTCTCCCATAATACACTTTTTGTTATTTAAGCTGCATACAGTCTTTTAATATTTAATATTTAATTTTTTAATACTCCTTGTTTATTTTTTGCTTTTTCTTATGGCACTCTATTGTTTGCACACTTGTTTTTTGCACTATATTGTCTATTCTATTCTGTTTTCTATTGTTGTGAGCTGCCATAACACGTGAATTTCCCCACGGCGGGATCAATAAAGTTTATCTTATCTTATCTTATCACAGACGAATCGCCGGGAAAAACGAGGAGCTGCAGGCTCAAAGAAAAAACCTGCGCGTGAAGGTAGATCAAGCGTCTATTCAGCGATGAGCCCCGGGGCGCCCGAGAGAGCGAGAGAGTCAGAGGCGTGTTCGTTTTATCGCACCGAAACAGGTTTCCTAGAGATGTGTCAGGCGGGCGGAGTTACAGATCTGCTGCTCGGTGGCCTGAGGTTCTCTCAGAGCATCCGTCTGTCAAGAGCACATTCCTGCGGCGGTGAGACTGTGAACCGCCGATCGGAGTTTCAACACCAAATAAATACACTCACAATGGCCTGTATATGTGTGTATGTGTGTGTGTGTGTGTGTGTGTGTGTGTGTGTGTGTGTGTGGAGCGTTGCTTTACATCGGCGTCTGGATAAACGTGTGATGTTTCAGACACACCTCCTCCTCCTCTTCCCTGCCTTTTCTTCTCCAAACAATTTAAAGGTGACCTTATTTTAACGTAAGACGCACACACACACACACACACGCACACACACACACACACACACACACACACACACACACACACAGAGACACGCATTTATCTTATTGTATGAACTGTTCTTCATCTGGTGTCATTGGAGTCAAGTGGAGATGGATGTCTGGAGGGATGTTTGCATGTCAGAGTCTCTCTCTCTCTCTCTCTCTCTGTCAAGCTCTCTCTCACTCTCACCTCCTCCAGCTCTCTCTCTCTCTCTCTCTCTCTCTCTCTCCTCCTCTCACACATCTCAGTTTCATTCCGTTTCTCCTATTTATTGTGTCCTTCTTTGGCATTGTCTGTCCTCTGATGGGTTCATTGTTCCCGCCTCTTTCTCAGATGTGTTTTTCTTTCTACCTCGACTTTCCTCTTCCCCTCTCGTTATCCTACCACGTCTTACAGGCACTTCATTTTTCACTTGAACACCTTCTCTCTTTCTCTCACACTCTTTCTCTCTCTCTCACACACACACACACACACACACACACACTCACACACACTCACACACACACACACACACGTCTCTCTCTCTTTCTCATTAGACGGAGGTGGTAGCTCATCTCTTCCTCCTACCTACCACAGAGTCCATTATATCTGTCATCATCTCCTTCCAG
>JAXDDW010000073.1:2152500-2245000 GCA_034670385.1 Hoplostethus mediterraneus
TTTTGGAATGAAAGTCTCCAAATATATATTCATCTGTAAACAATTACACGATGCTGCCGGGCCTGTGTGTTTGGAAATGATCTAAACAAGAGCAACACAGTTTAGAGCAGACCCCGAACTGTAACGGCCTCATCCATCACGCTACTATGGCTCCACGTTGAGACAGACACCCCCGAAGATACGACGAAGACGAGGAGGAAGAACAGCGACAAATGGAAAGCTAAGAATGAGCGAGGCATCACAGTTACCGTGAGACAATAGCGCTCATACCTTCTCCGAGGGTTTTCTCTTTTTGTGTGCAGCTGCTGCCAAATTGTTGCAATATATTACATCAGTCATTTTTTGCTTTTCTCCCAGCATTTCGTGGAAACGTCAGCAGTCTTTGGGTTTCTAAAGCAGTTTAAAGTTACCAGAAGGATCGGTGTGATATCAAAAACTGGCACCGGTGGCGAAGGCGTAATCCTCTAATTGAAGCATGGATGAAGTCCAAGGGGTAAAAAGACCAGGACACATCTCAGACCATCTACTGCTTTAGCATTAGAGGTGCATTCTTTCAACATCTTTCACACAGACAGAGAGGGGGGGGGGGGGGGGGGGGGGGGGTGTCATGACCAACTATGTATTTGCCAAAACCTGGTTCAACAACAAAAGGGCTGTCAACTCGCCCGAGAATAACATGACGCCGATGCCAAGATAGGTGAAAAAGAATAACCTGAGCCTGTGTAGCTGACAGCATATGTTCAGATACTCACTTCTACCATGCACAGACACACACTCTAATACTCTCTATCTCTCTCTCACACACACACACACACACACACACACACACACACACACACACACACACACACACGTCTTGGTATGCAGAGTCTAAACTCTCGGGGGAAATAAGGGGAGCAAGCTGCCCCACACTAAGTAGGGCTTAGTGGGTCAAAAGTTTAAGAAACACAATTACCTGCAAGACCTCGGCTGACCCCCCCAAATTTCTCACCTTCTGTTCCCTCACACACACACACACACACACACACACACACACACACCTTCGACAAGGGCGATTTACAGCTGCCAGCAGGAGAGGGTGAAAACCTATACGCCAACAACAGATGCCTCGAGAGAGAGAGAGAGAGACTCCAGCAAGCATAGTTTGTATTTTGATTACACTTTCAGGCGTTTTAAATGATCACCCCTGTGAATAGTGTCAAATTAAATGGTAATAACTCACCAGGACAGAATCCGAGTGTCTCTCCTTGGCTTACTCAGCTTGTGTTCACATGAGAGGTGGTGACAGAGAGTAAATGGCTTCAGCTGATGTATCATAATATCACATTAAGAAAATGGTCCGCAAAGCCAAATGTGAATCCCATATGCAGAGTGTGTGTGTGTGTGTGTGTGTGTGTGTGTGTGTGTGTGTGTGTGTGTGTGTGTGGGGGGGGGGGGGGTAAAGGACAGTGAGCAGAGGAAAGACAGCAGAGAAAGAGGAGATATACTGAGAGGATTTGACATCGGGCCTCAAGAGCAGCTTTCTGCTGGAGCCGATGACCGACAATAAAAAGCAAAGTCTTTGTCCTGCTGGTCTGAGGTCACATTTGTTATTAAGATTATTGATTTATGACAAACTACATGCCCCGCCCTCTTTTATCCAAAACATCTCTTTCAAACTGAGTTAAAGTCTTTTGAACAACAAGTCTGCGGTTGTTCACGCGGGGGGGGGGGTTATAACACCCTCGTCACCCTCGTCACCCACCCACCCACCCACCCACCCACCTGTCCCCACGAGCGCCCCGGGAGACGGAGATGTGACTGGACGTGACGTGACACGAGTCATCGCCTCATCAGGACGGGATTAGCAGGGCGGGGTCAGGTAACAGCTCACCTGAGTCACGCATGCTCATCCACCCACGGGCCGGGCGTCCTGACAGCGTCCAGGTTTATCTTTGCTTCCATCGTCAGTCTGGACGAAGATAAGAGACAGAGACTTCCTCACATCTCAAAGAGTTAAATATCTTCCTCTGTCTGTTTTTAACTGGAGCTGTCTGTTCTTCCCTTCAGCTTCTTTCAAGCAGGTTTGTATTATCCGTGAGAGGCGCAGCGCTATATGGACTGACTGATGGTGCAAGGACACATTCAGTCTTCATTTAGGAGATTGATTTCCAGTCTTATTTCAAGCTACATGAAAAAAATGGAAGGCGACTATAATTTTGGGAGATTTATGTGGGCTGGTTTGCAACAGAAAAACAGGCGTGTTCGCCTCAAAAATGGTTTCCGCTGGGAGCCAAAACTCCAACGAAAATAGTCCCATAGTTCTAATTTACAGCCGGTGTAGAATAACTTTCTCTTCTCTTGACCAGGTAGAATAATGTCACGGCGGCTGCCAAAGTCAACCGGTGTATGATGAGTGTACCAGGTCTGGTTCTGGTGTGCTGGGGAAACACACTTAGCCGGTACAAGTGTTCCGAGCGGTTCAGAGCCTCTTAGGCTGAAGGAGTAAATGGGTGATGTCGACTCCAGGAATAAAACACCGATATCAAAGGAGGGCTGAACTTTTCAGAAGCAATGAGGATGCTGTGACCGCAGGCCACAGTGTGTGGAGCTGATGATCTTAACACACACACACACACACACACACACACGGACAAGCAGACATGTGCATGATATCGCATGTGGAATGAGAACAGCAGCCCTTGCAACTGGACTGGGGATTAGTAGAGAGAGAAAGAAAGAGGGGGATAACAGGGAGAAAGTGAAAGATTGTGAGAGAGAGATAGAGGCCTGGGAGATGTGGAGCGAGGAGGGAGCAGCTAAGTGTTTCCCCATGTGCACCTGAGGCAGCGGATGACCCTGTAAACCGGGTCTGAGCCCCGCCCCCACCCCCCCCCCCCCCACCCCTCTCTCTGTGCCAATGCCCATAGGCACTGAGGAATTACTGGAATGAGGGAGAGCAGCCAAAAACAGTCTGCTAAACTCTCTTCATCTCTCTATAGAGGGGCCTCCAGTACAGCTCGGCCAGACGCCACTTAGCGCAGCTCAATCTGCTCTACAGCCCTCGCGGGACGCTGATGAGCTCCGTGGCTCTAATTGACTTTTCTGACAAGTAGCCAACAAGTAAGTAAGAACTTTTTTTTGTGTCTGCGTCATTTAAAAGTTCTCTCGTATAGAAGCATTCGTAAAATTGTACGTACATCGATTTTGACGCGGATTAACAGAACTCAATTACGCCGCGAGAAATAAATGACGTGACACTTCAGCTCAGTGAACCGTAGGACCAAAAACACCGATGCTACGACGGAGCAGCTCTGAGAAAAACAACATCTGAACACACTTGATGTCTGTGATGAGTTCGTGTGCTTCCAGGTTCAGGATTTGTTGTCATGAGAAAAGAGAGGCAGGCAGCCAGTAAACAGAAAACGTTCCCCCTCATGTACTCAGATGTCGGTTCAAACTTCATAGATTAGCCATGACTGTACATGACAACATGCACATTCACATGCATGTATGTGCACACACACACGCACACACACACACACACACCTTCCTCACAGGAGATCCTCTTAACCCCAGAGACATTTATGACCTTCCTGCATATCAGCTTTTACAGTGCAGTGGTCCTGAGCAGAACAGCAGTAAAGTGGAACAAGGAGAGAGAGAGATTCTTTACAACAAGCCTCCCCACTCTGTCTTCGCTGACAAGGAACCGATACAGTCACACAAGCACAAACACAACATTGTGTGGCGGGGAGGAGGAGGCGAGGTCGGGGGGGCGGGACTCGTTTTTATTCCCGTTTGGTACAAAGTTACATGGAAGTCACTGTGGATGTCGGCGTTCAACTGAAACGGGTTTGTGAAGGCTGATACCAACATGACCAGCATGACCAGCATGACCAGTAAGATTGAAGCTGATTGAAAATGTCACTTTTTAATCAAGTCAGGTTAAGGGCTTCCCATCGTCAACCAGTGTAATATTGTGTAATATTAACTACTATCAATTACACAACAAATATGTAATCAAAGGCTGCATCATATCCATCATATTAGAGGTGGATCTGATATTTAAAGGGTAATTCCGGGATTTTTCAACCTGGCCTCTTTATCCACAAAATCTCCTATCATACCGCAAAGTAGATCCCAAAAGTTTCAGAGTTGCTCCGGTAGATCGGCTCAGCCGGCAGTCGCGTAACGGCGGCTCAAGGCTCCAATGTAATCAAGGGCATGTACAGGCGGTCAAAGTACGTCCACTAAAAGTCTTGATTTTGCCACTGACAGGCTCAGATTGTTATTCGTGTGTCTGACAACATTACCTGAAAGGATCCCTACAGAAATAGACCTTTTTTAACCAGAAAACTAAAGTCTATCTCAAGGAGAAGTCCTGCTCTGAAATGGACGGTGGACAAAGATAGTTTATGGTGAGAGGGTTCACTCGTTGCAGGAAGAGGACGGTTGTTTACACGATCCTCTTCTTGCAACAAGTCAACCCTCTTGCTTTCATAGACCACCTTTGTCAGAGTTGAGAGTTGAGAGTTCAGAGTTGTTGTAAATATGACAAAGGTGGTCTATGAAAGCAAGAGGGTCTACTTAGCGGTATGATAGGCGATTCTGTGGATATAGAGGCCAGGTTGAAAAATCCCGGAATTACCCTTTAATAACAGACCGATATCGGCCCGATATATCGGCAAACCCACATATCTACTCCTCACCCGAATGTTGCCAGCAGGTTTAAAAAACGAGCGGCGAGGACGCGGCCCGCTCAGTGTGCTACAGTCACTCAGGGGTGCTGTGCCGCGGAGCGTGACAGGGCAGAAAATGGGATGCGTGGGTGTATGACACAAAGAGAAAGAGGGGGCGAGGTTTTCCCGTATTGTCCTCCCTCGCTCACACCATGTTTCAGAAGGCATAAAAGGCCAAGTATGCACTCAGGAAGCTCCGCGATGCCCTCCCCCCTCCCTCCCCCCCCCCCCTCCCCTCCCTCCCCTCCACCACCGCACCGACGTCACCCTTTGTGTGAGCGGGTGAGTCGGGAGGCTAATATTTTGGTACGTGTGAAAGCAGACGGAGAGGACCTGATAATGCCTAGGGTGATGTAATGCACTCTTTCTGTTCTCGGTGTGAAGGGGGTGAGGCGCTGGGTGTGTGTGTGTGTGTGTGTGTGTGAGAGAGGCTTGTGTGGTGTGTGTGGTGTGTGTGTGTGTGTGTGTGTGTGTGCGTGCGCCGGTTACATAGAGGGGGATTGGCTGGTTGATTACCGAATGTTTGACTTATCCCCGTACCAGCATTTGAGATGGAGGCTCTGATTACAGTGGCGCCTCAACCTGAACAACCTGCCTTTTTATTCCCGAACAGCCACACACACACACACACACACACACACACACACACACGGTCAAGCGTGTTCAACCTCTAAAGAGCTGACCCCTCTTCACCTCCATCTTGATCCTCATCTCTCATCTTATTTCTTCAGTGACAGACCCCCACCAAGCCTGACGGGGTTTCAAACAGCTGCTGAGGCGCGATGATAAGAAATGACTCCATTCTACTTTTTCTACTTTTCCTCTTCCACCAGTCAGATTCTATAACACACGTGAAGCTGAGAGTCTTTGGTCTGGGCTTTGGTGTGTCTTCGGTCCTGGTAGATGTCGCCCAGCGTGTCATCATCACGCAGCGTCCATCACCCACAACAGTTTCCTCCCTGGTCAAGCTGGCGCAGCGCTGGAGGACCCAGAGTAATACTCTGTAATCACAACGTATGTGCACGCCTGTCTGCCCGGGGGCTGAAATATGGTTCTGCTTTAACGCCTCATATCTTTTACGGCGTCTCTGAGGGATTCACGCCGATTCATGCGAGCGCACAACCACACACAACCACACACACACAACCACACACACACACACACACACACACACGCACATTTTTCACATACCATGTTCCAAGTGTTTCTCCGCTGCGCTTTTCCCCAGATGAAACAAAATGAAAACACAGATTTTGGTTTGCAATGTAATCCATGTTCTTTAATTAAGGGACACATACAGCGGCGTGTGTGTGTGTGTGTGTGTGTGTGTCTATGTTGAGGTAGCGGTTGTTGGGTCGGGGGAGAACATGTCCTCCAGCAGTGCAGAGTAGTTGACGTTCTTCACTGCGGGGCTACTGGCCTCACCACGCCAGTTCACATCAAACTGGAGACAACAGGAACACACTCACAGTTCACAGCTCGCTGGGTTTTGCTCTACAGTAGCTGGCCTGGGTTTAAAACCATAACACCATCAGTACCGGGCAGAAAACCTCATATCTCTAAAGAGGAAAATCGACCTTTCAGAAAATGAACTAAAGTCACATTTCTACAAAGCGTTTTGGCTTGGGCTGTAAAACATCTTCAACTGTAAAAAACTGAGATACAAATCATATAGAGGTAAATATAACAGGTAGTATGCAGTATATAGTATATAATACATACATGGAATTTCCCCATTAGGAAATAATACTAAACATATTCAGGGTTGAACCATTTTAGTGTCTGAGGTAATGAGAAAAAGCAAGACAGTGTCTGGATGGTCGGCAAGGACAACAGAGGCACCCAGGAAACAATCGATCAACCTGGCGGTCGGCGTTGTCGTTGCTATCGGACACGAACGACTCGTGACACTGTCAAAGACGCGAAGGTATGGGGCGGCCATTTTCATTCTTCTTCTGGGTTTCCGTAGAGCTCGTTAAGGAAGGCGGAGAAGTTGAGCGGAGACTGAGCGGCTAGTTTGGGTTTAAGACCCGGCGAGGCAGAGAGCAGCTGGAGACCAGTGATAGAGCAGGATTAGGGAATTGAGAAAGCAAGGGTGTAGGCGTACTCACACACACACACACACACACACACACACACACACACACACACACACACACACACACACACACA
This sequence comes from Hoplostethus mediterraneus, assembly GCA_034670385.1. Classification (NCBI taxonomy): domain Eukaryota; kingdom Metazoa; phylum Chordata; class Actinopteri; order Trachichthyiformes; family Trachichthyidae; genus Hoplostethus; species Hoplostethus mediterraneus. Next base: position 2,159,394 of record JAXDDW010000073.1, read on the forward strand.
CACACGCACACGCACACACTCACACACACACATCACCTGTTTCTGGTTAGCTCTCGCTGTGGCGAGGCGCTCTAAATCAGCATTACATAGTAAAGACAGACGTGAGGGAGAAGATCAGACGAGATACTTCCTTCCTTTTCGACCGCCTGTCTCGTTTTCCTCGCTCAGTTTAACATTTTCATTGATTTTAAATTAGTGTAAATCTGTTAGGTGTCATTCCCTTTCTTTCATAACAGCGGTGCGATCTGTCCTGCTGCTTTTGTAAGACAACCCGTCTGGCTGTCGTCCTTCTCTCACCTTCAGGGTGTCGTCGGGCAGGACGGGGGGGGCGGGGCTCTCCCTCCAGTTGATGCCAGACAGGAAGGCGTGGTAGTCGATCTCCTCCGCTGCCGTGAACCTGCAGCAGGCATCCATCCACATTACAGACAAGGTACATACTGCATATAGTTTCTCAACCTTTCCAGGAAATAATTCTGGGGGAAACATTCTCATATATACAAATTGAATCAAAATGCAGTGAAGCTTTGGACCGTTGGATGTGAGTCGGGTCTTACTTGCTGAGCAGGGCTCTGAGCAGATCCTCGGCGAGAGGCAGCTGGAAGGCCTTACAGATGGTCCTCGTCTCCTTGGCGGACAGACGGCCAGTTCTGGGGACGCGGGGAGCAGCGGAGAGACAGGTATTTTACATCAAGAAAAACTGGACTGTAGGCCTGCGTGTGGTGGGACATTTCAACAAAGTGGAAGTGAAAAGGATCCACACACACCGGGACGTCCCGCATGATTTATAAGAACAACTGAGCCAGACGTCATCATCAGCCAGCGCTGGCGAGTCAAGCGCAGATCAGAGAATTACATCATGAGCTGTGAGGGTTCACTACCTCCCTGCTTGAATACAGATACGCATTATTATTATTATTAGAAATATCTTCACAAAATTCATCACAGACTCTATGACTCCTCCTGTATGTGAGACAGGGGGTTTTCCGAGACCCCAGTTGTTTTCCCCGGTGATGTTTCCCATTCTTGACATGCCATCGTCATTACAGGGACGTCGAAGAAAAATCTGAGCCCAACCGAGGGTGTCCGCACGGCCGGATAAACAGGCCACGCAGCTTGACCCCGTGACCCCGTGACCCCGTGGACCATCCGTTTACCTCAGCCCAGCCCAGCCCAAGCCACAGGTCTACTGCGTGTGTTTGTGTGTGTAGTGTACATGAAGTGCGTGGTTTCATGTGCTAGAAAGACAGAGAGAGAGAGAGAGAGAGAGAGAGAGAGAAAGTGTGTGTGTGTGTGTGTGTGTGTGTGTGTGTGTGTGTGTGTGTTTGAATGTGTGTGTCCTCTCCGGTCTGCAGAGCTACATGCCATAAAGGTCTTCGGGGACCATCTGGTTCCAATGCTCCACTCTCATACTGCTGGAACTAATCGCTGCTCTGAGATATGGGGCCACTGGCTGCAACGATGGATGGCTTGCTGTGACGCTATCTGTCTATGTGTGTGGGAGTGTGTGTGTGTGTGTGTGTGTGTGAGCAATGTGTGTGTGTGTGAGCAATGTGTGTGTGTGTGAGCAATGTGTTCAAGTGTCCATGTTGCTGTTGTTCCTGGTTGTTATGTTCACCAAATTGACTGATCTGCACAGGCCTGTCTATGCCGGTTTAAGTGCACATCTCTGTGTGTGTGTGTGTGTGTGTGTGTGTGTGTGTGTGTGTGTGACCTACCTGTGTCGGTCTCGGTGTGTGAAGGCTCTGGCCATTTCGGGGAACGTCTCAAAGTGCTTCTTCCTGAGGTAGTCCTGGGCCACGGCCAGCATCAAGCCCACGTCCGCCTCGGGCTGCTCTCGCTCGGAGAAGCATCGGCCCAGTATCATCACCTCGTGCTCCGACAGCCCGCACTCCAGGCCTACCAGCAGGCCCCTGCACACACACACACACACACACACACACACACACACACACACACACACACACACACACACACACACACACACACACACACACAAACAGATGAAGCAAATGACACGCTCAATCTGTTACAGCATCAGCTACCCACATCTTACTTGGTTGTGACACTGTGCAGGACTCTACGGCGTTGTGCTCGTCCTCCTGTACTCCAGGCATCAACGTCTCGTATCCAAATGGCGTCTAAATATGATTTAGCATTTACGCCCGACATTAAAACGTGTCTCTGTCATACAATCTGATATTGGATTTCAGTGCACGTCACTTCCTCCTCTAATATTTACATCCTTTAAAACGGACAGTAACTACATCTACAATGTGTCTTGCGTGCATTTGTGCTCCACCTGTATACAACCCCATCACCCCAGTATAGTGCAAGTTAATGCTAAAGTGTAAAGGGGGGTCATAGAGACATAAGGAACCTATTGAACTACCCTGTTTTTGGTTGTACCTGAAAGATTCATAGGGGATGAAGCCAGTGTTGCCGGGGTCACTGAGGGCCATGAACTGCCTGATCTCACTCTGCTTCTCCTCTGGGATGGAGCGCAGCTTACTGAGGATGCTGCCCACGTTGGCTTTGGGGAACTACAGACAAACACGCAAACACACACAAAACAATCTTTGAAAACAATCTAAAATCCTTTGGTTCAAAACTGTACATAAACCAAAGAGAGGAGCAGGATGGTTTTATTCCCCACCTCCTCGGCGTGCTGCTCCATGTAGTTGAAGGCGTATTCATCAGCGTCCAGGAGCTGGAAGCGCTGGTTGTTGAGGTTGACGGTCGCGCCGACGTACAGATCCTGGGCAGAGAAGTACTCGGACATCTCGCTCTTGAACAGCTCCTGGCCCGGCTTCTTCACGCGACCGCGCTCCAGGAACTTACCCCCGAGAACACCTGGGGGATGGGGGGAGCGAGGGAGGGGTCAAAGAGACCGGGGTCTATTTACACGTGTTTCTCAATACTGCTGGTCCTGGAGAAACATTAACTCATATTTATATTGTTTTATTGTTATATATAAGGATCCAGATGATCCAGTTTGTAAAAGTGTCATCAATTGTCAAAGACTTTATATCTAATACTAAGAATACTAAGGACCAGAATTTATTTTTCTTTTGTATTGTCAATCGTTTTTTTTAAATGGTTAGATATCTTATTTTGGAACAAAACTCTTCAAATGTTTCAAGCCCTGGAACCAAGACAACTCAACTTTTTTCGATTCCTGAAGAAAGCAGGTTTGGGAGGGTTTTTTTTGCAGAAAACTGGCTGACCAACTTGGTTTCATAAGAGTCTGACAACTCTAATGTCTACCATGAGAGTCAGAGATTTGCATCCTAAGTCCTGGAGCAGTACTGGACCAACTATGGTCCAAACATTTCTACCTGAGTTCCTCTGTGGCGGTTCGAACACACTGATGGTATCATCGCTGAGGTAGAAGGAGATGACAAACAGCCTGTCTCTGTCGATGGGGTCGGAGGTCAACATTTTGGCATGGAAACGCAGAACGTTACTCTCCAGGCCATTTCTGGAAGGACATGTACGCACCACAGTCGGGGGTTAACACTAACGCACACACACACGCACACACACACACACACACACACACACACACACACACACACACACACACACATCTGTGAGTCCGTCCAACCTGTCTTTCTCCATGAGTTTGCGGAAGTCTTTCTGCGGGGGCTTGGGCAGCAGACCCTGGCAGGAGCACAGCGAGTCCTCCTCTGAGCCGAAGCCGTTGAAGGGGGGCACAGGCCTCGGGGGCTTAGGGGCCGGGGGAGCCTTGTACTGCACCGGGGTGAAGTCCTCTGAGAGAAAGAGAGATGACGGAAAGAGAGAGAGAGAGAGAGAGAGAGAGAGAGAGAGAGAGAGAGAGAGAGAGAGAGGATAAAACAATTGAAAGAAGAGAGAAGCCGAGGAGGGGAGGTGGAAGGATGAGAGGGCGGCAGGTAATCCATTCACGGAGGAGCACAGCAGCCTGGGTTGACAGTAACCCCGGACTGACCTCTGACCTCTGACAGCCAGACAGGCTCCTCCATCACAGCGGCCCTTCACTGTGGGCTCCGCCTGCATCACTACTGTGACTAACGCAGCGAGGCCCACAACCTGCCTGGCCCAGGGTGGCGGACAGGCCAGGCCCAGCTTGGGTTACTGCTGCTGTGGAGGCACGGAGGCCGACCGGCGCTGGAGAACCTCGTATCTGATATCTGATGTCAGTCAGACAGACATTGGGGATGAAGACTGTTATTGGTTCTACATCCATCAGGACCAGAGGGGATCAGAGCGCAGTATACAGGCTGCTGAGTGGAACGCTGTAGACAGAACTTTAATCTGGGTTAGAACAGAAATTCTGCATCAGGGGTTTTTCGTGACATTCTCCAGATGGTTTTATTTACTCGCCAGCAATCTAAACTGATACAGATTCAAATACTTGTGAAGAAACATTTCATATGAGTCCAATTTAGGATAAAGAAAAAGAACATTGCTCAAAACATAATAAAACACTTCAGCTGTACTAACTGTACAACAATAAATATTATTGTCGTTTCCTCTGCACAAGGTTTTCCTTTGTGCCAAATCATTCTCAGGATTCTGGTTCTCTGGGAAGGTGCTTCTAGTGTTTGGTCTTTCTGCCCCCAAGTGGTGAGACGCGTGCAATGCAGCCATGAGCGATCTGATTAGCTTTGCTCGAGTCCCTCTGGATCAATGTGGGAATACTTGAGCAAAATTGTCAAGCTGGGATAGAAAGAGGCGGTGTGAACGCAGATCCATTCATCTGATCACAGTCATCTCCTCACATTATTTCACTTTCACATTTTGGCACTGTGATGCCAGGTGTACCACCAGGTGTGGTTGGAATTTGAACACCATTTTGAAAGTCACAATGTCCACAGGGTTGCAGCACTAGTGCAGCAGAGGAATTGTCTGAAAAACATGCAGGATACTTTACTGCATGCAGGATATTTTTGTAAACATGGTATGTAGGTCATTTAATTCCCTCAGTGCAATAATTCCTTTTCCACTTGAGGCAAGTTGTGTGTTGGACACCGGCTCTTAAATGCTCACACGTTCACAAAAGCACAACTTATGGACTATAAACGAAACGACAGACAGGCTAGCTCCAGTGTGCCGTGAAGCTAGCCTACAGTTGGCTTACCTACGCCGTATTTGGAGCGGTAGTAGTCTTTGGTGAAGTCGTCACAGTCACAGATGACCACTCTCCTGCCCCACACACTCACCTCCCCACCCAGAGTCAGATCACAGTCCTTATAGAACTCCTGATGGACAGCGCCTGTCTGCAGGGGAGAGAGAGACAGAGACAGATTGAGAGAGAGAGAGAGAGAGAGAGAGAGAGAGAGACAGAGAGAGAGAGAGAGAGAGACAGAGAGAGAGAGAGAGAGAGAGAGAGAGACAGAGACAGAGACAGAGACAGAGACAGATTGAGAGAGAGAGAGAGAGAGAGAGAGACAGAGACAGATTGAGATAGAGAGAGAGAGAGAGAGACTAGCAGTCAGGTAGTCTTTCATGTGGGATATTATTTGTTCACATTTTCAGGCATTCAGCTCACACAATTATCCAAAGCAGCTGAAGATGTGCGAGCAGGGAGCGGTTCAGTGTCAAACCCATTAGGTTTCAGTTACAGGTGTCGTGGCGTTCTGGTACAACTTCACCCAACAGCGATGCACACTGAACGGGCCTCATGAGAACAGTGTCTCTAAACCGCTGAGCCACCCTGTCACCCATCACACAACATTTAGTTCTTCGCTTGTTTCCTTTACGTCACCGTGGTTTCCTCGATCGTTAGCGAGACGTCGTTTCCCCGCGGTCGAGGCCGGACGTACCTTGAGGCTGTCCAGGATGAAGCGCTCTCCCCGACCCCTGGACACGAGCACGTTGAGCACCGTGCGGCCGGTGATCTCTCCGGGCTGCCGCTCGGGGTTGGGAGGACGCTGAGGAGGAACAACAAACAACCAACGTCGAGAACAGGGGGACATCGTTAGACGAAACACAACGCGTAACATCTTCACAAAACACACACACACACACACACACACACACGTACACCCGATTTCATTGAGCTGGCACTTTGGAGAGAGAGAGAGAGAGAGAGAGAGAGAGAGAGAGAGAGAGAGAGAGAGAGAGAGAGAGAGAGAGAGAGAGAGAGAAGCAGAGTGACAGATAAAGAGAGACAGAATACACTAGTGGCTGTCATGAAGGACAAGCTTAATTTGAATCTTGGGATGTGATGATTTCCAATTGGATGGAGGATTCAGATCAACCTTTTGGGCTGACATTTCATGAAAGGCATCGGCACAAACAAAATGACAATCACTGGACTAAAAAAAGCACACACACACACACACACACACACACACACACACACACACACACACACACACACACACACACCAGCAAGCGACAAGGGGAATGATTGAGGCCTGGCTGTCTTTCAACATGAATTATGCTCTGGTCAGTAACTGGAGGAGACAGCCAGAATGCTTGAGGGAGACTAGACGCTACGGCGGTCTTGTCAGAGTGGATGAGGTCTCCGTGATGGGAGCGACGGTGGGAGGAAGATGAAGAGAAGCCACCCAAGCAGAAGGAGAGGCAACACCAGCCTTTAGGTTTGGAATACCACCGCACAAAGAACTGCTAGAATATCCAATAAAGCTTCAAATTTCTTATTCTTTCTTATTTCTTTTTTCTTATTTTCTACCCTCCTCTCCTCGACCATGTACCTTTATCAGCCCTCCTTTCTTCACCCCTTCCTGAAAGGTATCCAAAGAGGGTCAAGGGTCATTTTTAAATGGCTCACATCGTGCTGCTGCTACTCCCTCCCGGCTCACCTTGGGCAGTCGGCTGCGCCGCAGGAACTTGGACGCGGCGTCTCGCCCGGAGTTGGCGTGGACGACCTCCCGGATCTCTACGGTGTCGTCGGCCAGGAAGTAGTGCAGGACGAGCTCGCGCGGGTCGCCGAACATGTTCTCCGTGTCGTCCCAGAAGCAGTAGAAGCGCAGGACGTCGCGGTCGTGGTCCAGGAACTGCTTCAGCGTGTCGTGCCTCTCGTACGGGCGGAGAGGCTTCATGCTTCTCTCCATCTGGATGTGAACGTGCAGAGGGAAAGGAATCGGTACACATGATCACACAGGGGGGTCGCTTTGAGTCAGAAGTGTGACATATATGACTCCCCTTCGTCTACCTGTTCCCGCAGGTTGCTGTAGGGGTCCTCAGGAGTGGTTGCAGGGGCGTTCAGGCGCACCCCGAGTTTTGAGAGGAAGCTCCTGGTGAACGGGTCGCAGTCGGTTACCGTGAAGGCGCGCGAGTACAGCACCATCTGTTGGTCGATGTTGAAATGGTAAACGTTGTAGAACTGGTCATCATCTGGGGGAGGCAGTGGGATGCGGTGGCGGCCGATAAGCACTCCTAACATAGAGATCAATAACACAATATTGATATGGGTGTGAAATCTCTGATCATATCTTGCAACATTTTCACTTGAGCGAGGGTAAAACACTATTTCACCTTGAGGGATTCCGCTATTCTTGTACTCTGGCTCCACCACCTGTATGGTACCATCCTCCAGGTAGAAGTAGATCTTGCACTTCCTGATTCTGTAGATCTCGTCATATTTCTCAGGCACCGCCTCCTGGAAGTACGCCTCGAAACACAGAGCCTAGGAAGAACGGTTTGTTGTGCATAAGGTTAATGGAACTATTGCTACAGGCAGGCTGAGTTAAATGACAGCTTTGTTTCTGCCACTCGTGTTGAACTGATTCAAGTTTTCAAGATCACTCAAGGTGACTAGATGTTGTGTAAGTGCTAATGCAGGGTTGGTCAAAATACTTAGTATCAGGAACATAATCATGTAGTTCTCAAACTCAGTAACATAATAAACAGTAACTTTTCTAAAGCTGTGTGTCACCTGTAAGCTGTGTTCTATGTCAATTATTGCTAAATATTATAGTTGTCATTTTTAAAAAATCAAATAAGCAGTAATTCCTACATGTTATCTATTACTCCCAACCCGACTGGTATACACCAAAACTGTCCACACAATGACTTTATGACTCTGGTCCAATTCCAGAGCGTTTACCTCTTTATCAAAGGTCACCCATGGTGGGAGGTCACTGCCCTCTCCTTTGGGGAAGACAGAATATTTTGGTTGAATCTTCTGGCCAACTAACATCTCTCCTCCAATGCCTGGCTTCTCACACCCCACCAGCATAGGGACCCCCTTGGAATAGTCAAAATGTTGGGACTTGTGGAATCTCTCCTTCCCCAGCTAGAGCACAAGATGAAGATGATGAAGATGAAGAGTTTCAAATGAATTGGTCATTTTAATGCATTTCTTATGTAAATCGTCTGGCAAAATATGGAAATAACACTTTCTGTGAAAATCATCTCTCTCATGGATTACAAAAGCGTTTGTAAAGAGCTATAACAGATTCATTACATTCATTTCCAATGCATTATTTGTAGTGGTAATTTAAAAGCTGGGTAAACTATGGGTCAGTGATCCCCACAAGGCAAACAACCAACAATGTATATTAACTAGTTATTAGTATTCATTTGGGTTTTATTTTATTTATTTTTTATAAATTAGAACATAAACATTTATATTGGCTTCAAAACGCTGCATCCCTGCTCACAAGCTGTTGTATTATGGCTTAACTACAGTAGCCTGTAAGGTCAAGTTGGAGAGTGTAACATGTTACCACAAACACGTCACTTCACCTGGTATTTAATAAAGCAACTTTAACGCTTAGTATCATATCCGTTGTCTCATCGTGAACATTAAGCAACATCACCCAACATGAAGCATACACGGACCACTCACACCTGCTCACGTGAAAAACAACTTTGGTAGACTTACATGTTTGTTGAGACTATTCCCGGGTAGAAACGGTAGAGGCATGACGACAGGCTTTACCGTAGACGGATATTTTCTTTTAACAATTCAACCGGTGTTAATTTCTAACCGAGCCTGATCGGAGGTACCAGGCAGCGCGTTTTGTTTGGCTGCGTTTCCCGGCAACGGAACACAGAACCATTGAAACGTGAACATCTTTATGCATGCAACGGAACTAGCGCGCTCTCACGTGCTGCAAAACAAATACACATTCGACAGACTTCAGAAGATGTTCACAGACATAATTCAAAATATTTGTGATATTGATAGATAATATTCATTCAAAATGTATTCTAGATTCACAGTGCATAGGGAGAAGGTATATCATGTAATCTCCATGTACTAATCTTTTGGCATTATGGGAACATAAATCTAAAATAATTAAAGCTACGAAAAATAATGAATACCGATATACTGAACTACTAGGTCATCTAAACTACAGGAGCCTAGGTCAAGAGTAAAGTGCCAATCTTTTAAGACATGAATTATGAATGAAAGTAAGACAGTGCAGTTAAATAGCCTACATAACACACTGTATTTAACATGAAATAAAAACACTGCTGCAGTTTTAATTTGTTCAATAGCTTTATATAAAAAATACACCAGCAACTTTCAATACCTAAAGCATCAACACTTTATTGCTAAACAAAATCCATACAAAATGAGATGCAGGGGAGGCTGACATACTACCCATCACACATATTGCACCTCTAATAAAAAGGCATAACAGCACTATATTCATCAGCACTTCAAAGAATAAAATTCAAGTTCAAACTTTTAAGATGACTGATTGTGGTGAATTGGGTCTGAGGAATACAACACTGACACTTACAGAATCCCATGTGAAAATGAATTTAAATGCAATTAGCCAACTGCATCAATGTGATCAGCCAAATTGTGTCAGCAATGACACTGCAAATAGTGCAAACATCTGTTAGTTTGGTAAAAAAAAAAGGTTGCGACATTCTCATGGTCTATGGATATTGGCACGAGCCCTAGTCAAAATAACCAGAATTGTGTGCAGTGAAGTAGTACACTGTAATTACATGGAGTGTTGTGGGACAGTTCCACTGCAGTTTTAAAGCTAAACCCATTGTATTTTTCCTTTCTTGAGTTTGGAAGATTTGTCTTGTCCTGATATCCTTGGCCTGTCCAGTGGTGTAATTTTTAGATAGAGTGGTCAAACCAGAAAGCCCCACTTCCATGTAGATAACAGAAACAGCATTCTTGTGGAGTTACAGTATTAACGGAGACGATGTGCAGCTCATGTAAAAACACATAGCTACAAGCTAATTTGAAGTTAGTTGCTTGCTGTCAGTAATGAGGGGTGAATAACAACAGGTTAACAGCCATAATGCATTGACTTTTCCCCCCCATGTTCTTTCTTGAGCTCAAAGGGATGGAGGCTCCTCTCATCTGACAGACCCTAAGATGCCAGGCCAAGTAGGAAGCCTCCGATGAACCCACTTGTGACAACAATGTTTTTCTTCACAAACTCTGTGGACTGAAAAAGAAAAGACAGCTCAAACAGTATATCAGAGCACTAAATCATCACAATCTATTTCAGAAAGATAATTGCGACTAATTCAAATGTGGCTCTTTACGCTTCATTAGCCCTCATTTGGTAATCCCAACTAGCTTTCAACAGCAAGAAAATTGACTAAAAGGCCTCATGTTAACAGACTCTTATAGTGTAAACTGAAAAAGGAGGCAAAGCAATTGTGAGTGTTGAGCTTGCAATGATACAGGTGTTGGTATAGATAGCCTAGACATACAAACATCAAGTTGAATGTCAAGTAAGGAGATCATGGCTGAAATTGAGCCCTGCCTCTCTGAATGGTCTCTGATTGGTCTATTGCAAAGTAAATAAGTCGAGTCTCATAGCAGTCCAAGTCATGTCGCAAGTCCTGATTTTCGCAACACTTGCAGTAGTATGTTCACAGGATTACACCGTAATATATTTTTTCTTTTGAGGACCCTACCTTATCAACAAATGAGTTTAGCTCTGGTCCTGCTGTTTTGGTACCCTTCTTTAACTGCTTCTTAGCTTTGTTGACATCCTTCTCTACTCGCTTCCAGTCCACTTCAATATAGCCGCTATTGTTAGCTATCTGGAGGAAGAGAAAGAACAAGTCAAACAAAAGAAAAAGACAAGATTTTAATTGAAAAGGTTAAACTGTGTGTTTGTGCCTAATAAGACCTACCTGTAACAACAGAAGACCGCCCCCCACAGATGTAGCAGCAACCTTTCCAACCTTCTGGAAGAGATATCCTGCACACCTAAAATGAGTGTTAACATTTTGAGTCAGAGACAAAACATTAAAGGACCCTCTGTATAAAGAGTTAAGACTAACGCTGCCTTCCAGTGCTGTTGTAAGTATTTCAATTGTGAGGTGAGCACTTGGTGGTGGTAAGTATGACTGGGAAAGTAATTCTCGATGACACCCAAACATTTAAGGGGTGCAGAGCATGGAAATCATGTCAACAACTGAATAGTGAAATAAAAGTGATCTATTTTATAATTATGTTAGCTAAAACATCAACTATATGCTTGCTACACATTTTCTCCTCTTCATTCTGCTGCAGCACCAAGTAGCTATGTGCCCCTTGATTTTCTTTGTTTTCAGCACAGTGGGCAGTCCACTCACCTCTAGTATATTCACTCTTCATTTAGACAGTGGGAAAGTACATGCAGAGGGAGGTGAAGTAGGGGAGACAGAAGGGGCACACATGTGGTTCAAGAGGCAGCAAACTAACCATTTGACTATTTCTCGGCTGCTTTATTTCTATAAATAAAACCACAACTACCACCAAAAGTACTTTTGTTAGAGGGCCCTTAAAGCACTTGAATTTGCGACAACTTGTATTTCTCTGTTCAGATTAAGGAAGAAACACTTTACGAGGAGCACTTGAAGGCAGCACAATGTATTTCCACGGGGACCATTTACCATCCACTGACTCCCCCTATGGCTATCTGGGTGGCCACAGAGTATTTCGCTGCTACGGGGCCGGACCTGGTTCCAAAGAGGCGGTTCCACCATGGCTGACGTTTGGCGTATTCTGTCAGATCTACGACCTTGTCGTAAAGCTCCTCTTCGATCTCTTTAAGAAAAAAAATGACCATGAGTGACCATGAAATAGTGTGACAGGTGTAGACCCAGTAGTAGCTGATGACTATAAATAGACCAAATGCCTACAGATAGGCTAAAAATGAATCTGTCAAAACTGTTACAAACTTACATTGTCCTGACTGCTACAAGTAATAGCAGCATAAATTGGTGGTATTTAGTATCGTTTCACATGTCTACATTACAGTGTTTCAACATGCTAGTCGGAGATAACTCCTTATTACATTGTCATCTGTAACTAAGCTTAGGAGGCCTAAGTTAGTAGACATAAGTTAGCATCATCACACAAGTACCGCTAAGCTATAAAAGAGAAACTAAACCTACGCAGAGGGTTTCCGCATGAACGAAAAGAGACTTTTTAACCATACCTAAATATAGGTTAGTTGTGAGAAAATGATGTGTGATTCGGATCTACATTCGTCGTAAACAGCCCCAAATATATAATGTTATTAGGTTTTGTACTTACCCTTCTCGCGGTTCGCCATTTTGGAGTAGGCTGGTCTGTCCTGCGCTGCACGCCCGGCGTCATTTGCATACTTTGTGAGTCAAAGTTAAGACGAGACGGTTTGACTCTTTGAAGAAATATCACCCGAATACACACGGCACACACCAACAAGAACAGTTATATGATAATAATAATAGTTTTGTAAAGCACTTTCCAAACAGTTACAATGAAGCTTATCTACAAATTAGATTTATAGACTACAATAAAGCTTTGACAACTCATATATTACACATATTACACAACTATCAAATGCAATTTCAGAAATATTTTCTAAAAGTGACTTCAATTATTACACAGTGTCTGCCATTCTAACGTTTACTGGCAGGCTATTCCAGAATCCAGAGACCATAATTGCAAAAGCTCAGTCACCTTTGGTTTCTGGTCGTGACTTGGGAATAGTTAGTAGAGCTTTGTCTGTAGGCTGTGCTTTTGCACATGAGATGGTAAACAATCTGCAATATAATGTGGTGCCAATATTTTCACAAATTTTGGGGAAAATGTTGAAATTAGTCTCTGTTTTGGTGAACTTCCACTTTCATATAAATACAACAAGTATGACCCAACTAGGAGTACAGGTGAGATCAAGAATGTCTTTTGCAACCCGGCCAAGAGAGACCAGCTTCAGTTACATGCAAAACAGCAATATTAACATTTTAACATAATAGGCAAGAGAGAATCTTAGTAAAGTGAGAGAGAAGTAGAGAGGGCAAACAATGTTGGATGAGTGGCACAATCCTAAAACAACATATGATACTTTTTAAGTAAAATATTGTTGAAAAAAATATTGAAACTTCTTTATTATATTTACTATGATGTAGCCACAATTATGAAATGGATTACTGAACTCCTCCAACTGCAGTAACACTGAGTAACACTGCTAGTGAACTACTATCATACTATCAGTACTATCATACTATAGGTCAAAAAACTTAATATATTCCTTTGAGATGCTCTTTTAAGCCATTTGTATTTCAGTTAGCATTTCTTATTTTTTTTTTAGTTTCTGTTCCTGTTCTGATTACTTTGATATAGTGAGAGTGACTAATAGAAATCAAGGACCAGAGGTATTTTTAAGAAATCATTACTTGTATTATTAAGTATTTTACAGCATTTCTAATTTTTCCTTAACTAGAATGTAAATCATTCTGGGGGTACTGCAGAGCTAAAAGCCCTGTCTTAAACTTGCTGTGATGACCACCTTGTTGTGCTTATTCAATTAGGTCTGGAACTTGATTTGTTCCTTTTTATGTCCCATAATTCATCCCCTCCTGTGCAGGCAGGATGACAGTTTTCCATCAATCTCTGATGTTCTGACAGTGATGACAGATTTACAGCCCAGCAATTTTTGCCAGCAGGGTTTGTGGTACTCCAATCAAACTGGAAAGTGACCTCTAGTGTACCATATGAAATAGCCTCCCTCCATGTTTGAAGAATCAGCCTTGAACAACGGATCACTGCCCTCTTCCACCGAGCCAACATCTTACTTTACTGAATAGAAAATGTATGCTAATACAATGGAAATTAATAGTGTAACGAAGATCAATCATAAAATCATCCATAGAAATTTGCTCATGTATAAGAAGCAGAGTCCAGAAATCTCTTGATAACACAGTATGTAGCTTTATAATAAAACAGATTTGAGTAGTGGAATGTAAACCAAACAAGAAGGAATAAAACATAACAAAATAGCAAGGCTGTTAAGAAATGATGCTGTTCAGATAGCCTATGGTCTTAAACAGAGATCTGTACATCTATAGGCCCACACATCCTGTAGATAAATTGTGAACAAATGCAACAAAAAGTGTGATTACTATGTTGCAACATTGTAGCATCCTTAACAGCCCCCCATAGACAAACACAGCAAAAAGACAGTGATTTTCACCAATAGAATACTTCAAAGTGCGGTTACGTAATCATAATATAGCGCGAGGAACCAATCGGAAGACTTGAGGCGGGTCTTGATATCTTCCATTGGTGTGTGCGTGCGCGCGTCCATGCGGGTGCGAGAGCCACCCCAAGACAAGTCAACCATGTGACTACACACGCTGGACGCTGATTGGCTAGGGTGACCAGAGGGCGTGCCGACGGTGGCGGCGTGCGTTTGCCTATGTGACACAATTACAACAACTTTGAGCTGATGGTTGGGGAAGTTTGCGATATTATGAAATAACACCCTATCGTGAAACCCAACATTACACCAACTTCATGCATAATTTGTCACTGGAATACACGCTGTGTTTTGATGTACAATGAGGTGTGTGGAAGATAACTTGATGGGATCATTTCCTTGAGGATTTGGCAACATTTACGCTACGCCCCGTTTTAGTCCTGGATAAGGTGCTGCACTTTCGTTGTTATTGCATTTCGGCGGAGTTGCTCGGCCCCGTTGGTTTCCTCGTTTCCTTTCCATGAAATCGTGCGGAGTGTCGCTCGCCGCCGCTGCCCCTGCTGCTGCTCGGAGTCTCGGCGCTGCTGGTGATGAGGAAAAGAAAATGGCGTCGGGAAAAGCGAATGAAATCGAAGAGGACTTTCCAAAGCTAACAGCGCAAGAGAGAGACAGCTTGGCTGGAATTGACAGGTTAGGCGATATGTAATGGGAACGGTCTTCCCTGCTTGTTTTTTATTGTTTCAGATTTTTCTTTGCGCAGTTTGAAAAAACAAATATGAATGCCCCCAAGTAATACGGAACCGCCTGTGTTGTCTGTCCTCTACTTGCAGTTCACTGTTTGGATTTCAGAGGCTTCATGAAGATGGCGCCAGAACGAAGGCCTTGCTGTTAAAGGTATGCCACAGAATATGACCAGAGTCGCCTCTCTCCGTTATCTCCTCTGATTTGTGCATATCCCACCTGGAATAAGTGGTACAGACCTCTCAACGCCACACGAGCTATATGGCTGGCCACGACTTACACACGCACCCATTTCACCAACTTTCATGCTGAATCAGTCCGATTGCTGTGGCTGTAACACAGCTTTAGTTATGGACGTGATCGATGCATATTTTGTATTTCGCCAAGCAGCGTTACGTTGCCATGGACTGAATTAAATTATGCTATTCCTCTTTTTAAAGCTTATCCATGAAATCAGCTGATAAGTACAGGGTATTCCAGTTCAACTACAAGGTAATATGGATATCCCCCTGCTAAATGTGATGGTGGCACAGGGTGCTGGAAGAATAGGTAACATGTTACGTGATGATAATGTATCGACGCTTCCAAACGTGTTTGCCACAATATAGATCCCATTATCAATATCACGTTTCGTGATGAGACAGGCGTGGGTGATGCAAACATGTTTGTTACAGTGCTGTTACTTTGCTTGCAATATTTGCTCAATAGTCAAGCAGCCATTGTAAACTATCCAGACTACACGGCGAAGAGGTTTACAAATGCAATATCTTGCTTTAGGTAGCTTGCAAAAGTATTATGACCGGTTCCGGATAATGCCAAATATACATTTCCTTAACGGGGTTTGAGAGGAGACACGTTAAATTGGCAGAGAAGTGTTTGTATCCCACCAAGCCATCTGTCCCATCCGATCCTCTGACAATGACGATGGCCAGAGTTTGGGCTGTGCGTCAGCCCACTTTAGTAGCATGTGGCAGCTAACTGTCCGGCGGATTTCTCCATTTCTTCAGCCGCACTTATCGTAATAGTGACAGCAAATGTACGATATTGTCGAGGGACAAACAAATGAACGTTGTTGGATAAAAAAGGTTGCAAAATAATGGCTGCTTGGCTCGGCCCAAGATGGCGGGGTGGGGAGGAAAAAATACCTAGCAAACGTTAGCTAGCTAGCAGCCGTAGCTAGGCTAATCAGCCTGCGCAAAGACAGATATCACGATAAAGCGACAATGCTGAGTGTTTTGACAGAAGATAAAGTATAAAACTGTATACGCTCACTGAACGGTACAGTAGTCAGTGCACACAGTAGTAACCGTGTTCGCCCGGTCCATGTAACTGTAACGTTACGCTGCCTGTGCCTGATCTGTGTCATCAACATGTGGCTTCTCGTTTTCTTGTTGTAGGGTTAGCCTATTTCATTGTTTTGTTAGGGCGTACTTTCGGGCTAGGCCTAGCCCTGCTCTCAGTTTAAGCCATTTGGTGTCATTTGGAGGATTTCTGGTTCTTATGCTTCATATTCTGGCTGCTGCTTGCTATCCAGGCTGGGCTATCCTTTCTTATTAGCACATTAAACTAGAGAGATTAGGTTGTGGGATCTTTCTCGGTGACAGCTAATCACCTATAAGGGTTTTATCACATTAAACACTTTGGCCTGCTTGGGGTTGAATGAGTCTAAATGGAAGCTACGTTCCTTTTACATCCTCTCTCTGGACTCTACCATGTTAAGATGTGGGGGAAGGGGAGTAATACTTCAGTATCAAGCACTGTACAAGGAAATATAGATTAATAATTTTAGTACTGTCCAAATCTAGTATTCATAATTACAGGGGAAGTGTGTGACTGTATAGTCTTGTTGTTTGCTGAATCACTATGTCTGCAGGGTGCTCTGCAGAAAGCTGCTGGGCCTGTACTAACCTCTGTGGAACAACTTCATAAAATTAGAATGGGGGAGTGGGGCCGCTTGGCACGCTGCCAGCACCTCCAAAATGTGTTTAATCATGCAAGCGTTTTGACTTACTAGATGACAGACCTGATTAGTGAAAATGGTTTGCGAACTTAATGTTAAATGATGTTTCAAATGTTGTTTTTTTTTTTACCATGCTATACACCAGGTCTAGATCCCCTCCCCTTGAAAGACTTGAGGTCCATTTTGTAAATTGTGCTTTGCTTGCCCTAAAATCCCTGGATCTATTATTTTACCTGAGGACAATACAGATACATTGTTTTAGGTATAAAACATGTTTTTTTCACCATTAAGTACCCGCACAATGGAAAATCTGATGTAAATTGCTTAGGAGGATTCAGAGAACACTGTATGGAGCACACATTAATGTTTAAATGGAGGGAGGGTGTTCATTAGCCTAGCAAATGAGACCCTAACTGTGAGGTGTTGCAAAAAGGGTTTTTATGTATTAGTTTTTCCATTGGGGAAAAAATGTGCTGTACTTGTACTGGGCCTACAGTTTAGTATCAGCACCCTTTGCTTTTCATTTGGAATACTGTAGCATTACGGGCATCATTTGCTCATCGCAAACACAATGGTAACATTCCTGCTGGTTCCCTTCAAATCAAAGTGGCTGCATATGGGTGAAGATGTTTGGTTGCATTACCATGTAGAAAACATGATGTAAAAACTAGGAGTGAGTCTTGGGGAATATCAGGTTTGCATATCAATTCTTGGGGCGATGCTTCGATTTAAAATCGATTCTCAATACATCATGATTATCTACACTTCAGTACATAGATCAAAACATGTAAACCGATTAATACATTTAATTGTATCATATGGTGCAGTGGCACACCTTCTCATTTTTTGCCTTTATTTGATATTGAATAGTAGAGAGAGACAG
The DNA here is from genome assembly GCA_034670385.1 of Hoplostethus mediterraneus. Classification (NCBI taxonomy): domain Eukaryota; kingdom Metazoa; phylum Chordata; class Actinopteri; order Trachichthyiformes; family Trachichthyidae; genus Hoplostethus; species Hoplostethus mediterraneus. The sequence goes on from JAXDDW010000073.1 coordinate 2,177,371, forward strand.
GAAAGATTGAGAAGAGAAGTGATGTCGGTCCTGGGCCGGATTCAAACCCAGGACTTTGCGGTTATGTGAGCCGCCAGGATGTCTCTTTATAAGATCATTTGTGTGTTCATTTTATTAAATACAAACAGGTAGCGTGTGTGCTTTTGGAATTTTGAAAATATTTTGACTGCAGTAGATTGCAGTTCACAGCTGAATGTCTTATCCAGTTGTGATTGCTTCACATTCAAGTGGCGTCTAGTCAGATGAGAGCGTAAGTTTGTCGTTCTACTGGAGTCCATCAAAGTCAATTAGCAAATTTGACAAACAACATGGCTCTTATCGCTCCGTTTTGTTTTGAAATCCGAAATCCAGGCACGGATTTTCCTTGAGACTTGTTGGGTCTATTTTAACAGCATCTGCCGATGTCCATCATGGTAGCCAGAGGAGAGAGTGGGTTTGGTTAAATGGTCATCTGTACTAATCGATGCAGAGCTGTAGCGCCACCAACAGAGTGGTGCTACAAATGAAGTGTGCTCGTGTTCTATTGCTGTAAAATAATGTACATTTAAGTACCGATTCTAGGGTTTGAAGAATCGATTCCCGATAACCCAGCCCTAGGAAAAACATACCACACTGCACTAGTTTGGGTACGGCACGACGCGATGGAAAAACATGTTTAATTTCACCCATTTCCATTGTGCTCCCAGCTTTCAGCTAAATGATTATTTATTGGTGAACAATTTGATTTCAAACAGTTGCAGTCTGTGTCCAGTCCAATCATCATGAGTGATGATGAAGCTGAACAAGATTAGCAAACATTAAATTTGATCCTCCGGTCATCACAAATTCACCCTCTGAGTTATTATTAAAAGAGGGTGCTCTCAGAATTATGTTGTTCTGTTGTTTTGCCTTTATGAAACTTTAGATCTAACACTAATTACTTGTTGAATCTATCTCTGCACACACACACACACACACACACACCCACATCATTTGGATCATCAGTATGGGCAATCAGAGTAATTTGTGTAGTCGTTATTTAAATACCGACTGACGGGAGGCCCATATTTGTCATGGAGCTTGCTGCATGCAAAACATGTTGTCATGTCCTACCATAAACCTTTACCTCAGCTGTATGCCTTAGATTAAGGTTATGTCTGGGCATCTTAATTTGCTTGTTTCAAATGTATTTAAGATCCGGGTCATTTGCCACTCTGACAGTCCCAGGACATTGATCTGATCATTTTTGTGTCATAAAAATAAAGATCTAAGGCGTGCCTCTAACTCTGGCCTGCCATTGCTCCTTCTCCTAGGCTGTTAGCTGTTACGATGCTCTCATCCTGAAAGCAGAAGGGAAAGTGGACCCAGAGATGTTCTGTCAACTGGGCCACTTCAACCTCCTACTGGAGGACTATCCAAAAGGTGAGTCTCTGTCTCTGTCTCTGTCATTCTCTCTCACATTTAACATTGTCACTAAGTGTTCACCGTCTCCTTCTCTCTTTCTGTATCATGCTCTTTTATTCATCTATCCTTTTTCTCAGCATTATCTGCATACCAGAGGTACTACAGTTTACAGTCGGACTACTGGAAGGTGAGTTTGCACTGTTTTTGAAATAGATAAAGTACATTGCTTTTCAACTGTCCAGATTCCAAATATTGTTTTTATTTGTCTCTCTGGCTGTAGTAGTTGTGTTGACATATTCTAATACTAGCAAAAAATAAGCTAAAAAAAGAAAAAGCACGATTACACAGTAGGCCCCAATAATTTGCTGCTGCTGATTTAGATTGGTAAGTGAAATTGTGACATATGGCAATAGAGAGCAGCCCACAGGGGCTAAATAATGAGCCACTTTGTTACAGTTCATTTCACGATGATTATAGGTCGATTGGAAAAAGTCTTTATTATAGTCAAATGGTCATAAAGCTTGGTTTCCATTTGTAGCTGTGGAAGGACATCGTTACTGGCTGAGATAGTAAATGTTGTTGGTAGATTTCATCAGCTGTGCTCATTTTTGATTAAACGTTCAGAACTGACAAACATGAATGAATATTCACTTCAATTCTGTCAATTCATAACTTTGTTGTTGACAAGACTGTATCAGTTTAGTGTTTCATTTTATGCATCAAAAAGGACTAAATAAAACTGGCAAAGAAAATAAAATTTCATTGCAGGTTATACAGACTTGTATGTAGTTGAGGATATTCTATACTAGTGACAGTGGACAATGTGACTGTCTGATATCTGATAAACGCCCGATATCGGCCTGCTGTATCAGTCTAACCCTACAGTATGATCAGCTGATCTCCAATCAGCAATCGAAATTAAGCTTTTAACCCTACTACCAACGGCACTTCTTGTAAAAGTGCACAGCAAGTATAAACAGTAAAATTTCAATATAACACTGTGTTTCACAGGTTTATTTTTATGTCTGCATGGCATTGCTGACATAACCATGTGAAATCCTAGTTTTGGTGTGTGCCTGATGACAGGCTTACCCAGCTCTCGCCTCCGGTAGCACATGACAAGGTGTTCATTGAGGCAGCAGACCCTCTGCCTTCTGTTCAGTACATTAAACTGTCTTTATACAGGCTAATTCACAACATAGTGTAATAAATTAATATATTTGTATATTAACAGTTGAAACACTGCAAATGCTCTGAACAGAAAGGAGCAAAATGAAATGACCAAGCCTCTCTCTTAAATTACAAACACCAAGGCCCCTGAAGAACAGACCTGTGATCAGTCACAGTGCTCATTGTGAATAGCAGATAGTATCACAGGCGTTCTAAATTAAGTCAATTTAACTGTTTACTTGCCATCACAATCAGTGTTTATTAAATTCAATAGATTACTCAAATCTCAACACATGATTATAAATTGTCAGCCCTACAGCATGAATATATCTGCCAGCCTTTCGATGCCAAGCACATTCACAGTTTGAGAGAGCTGAAGATATTTTATATTTAAAGGTTGAATCACTATTGTGTTACGTTAGCAGAGAGCAGCAAAGCAGCATTACTACTATAAGCAGTTCATGCAAGTTTTTACATTTGCTGCTCTGAACAGGCGTCTGTTAGGTCTTTCCCATGAAAAATCCAGGAAGTGATGCGTTTTACTTTGCCAGCAACAACTGTGTTTTATTTCAGAATCAAATTTATTGGCCAAGTACATTCGCACGTACAAGGAATTTGACTCTGTGACGTTGCTGCATTAAAAACAGACACACACAGCAATCAAATAAAGAAACTCAAACAATCGATATATACAATGAAATGAATAAGTAAGTAAGTGTGTGTGTTTGGGGGCGTGGGTGGTCAGGGGTAGTGTTTGTAAGCCCCACTGCCATGGGGAAGAAGCTGTTCAAGTGCCGGGAGGTTTTGGTCTTGGGGAGAGGTTCAGACGGGGAGTGTCCAGGGTGAGGAGGGTCAGCCATGATCCTTCCAACCCGCTTCCTGATCCCAGAGGCGTTCAGGTCCCTGGCAGCAGCACCAGCAAACCAGACGGTGATCGGTAGATCTTGGTAGTTATCATGAGCAGCAATAGCCACCATGGCTGAGCAGACAAAGAAAAGGTGCCACATACAGAAAATTGAAAGTCTAAGGAAAAAGACGTGACAGTACTAACCGCACTCTGTGATTGAAAAGTGATTTCTGGGAAGTGCGGTGCGAAAACACCCTAGTAATGACTGCTTATCACTAAAGACAAGGATCTCAACGGTCCCCATGGGCACGCCACAGAATGAATGCTTTCTGCACTCACTGCAGTAAGTGGGACAAAAACTCCAGAAATATTCAAGTCAAACAACGACACAGGGGGGTCCAACAACAAACCATGGCTGTTAAAATCGCAACACCATGTTAAGCCAAAAATACAACCACTAAATGACGGTTCCTTTTAATTTTATATTGCTATTTTAATTGCAGCATGATAAACATCTCCTTTTGTTTCAAGGCTAAAAGCACCGATTCAGTGGTTTAACAGCAATAAATCAGTAGAATAAAGATTCCCGGATCATAATAACAGAATAAAAAAAAATACACGGTCACACCGTAACATGAGCGCACATGAAAAGTGCGAAATGACACAATCTAAAATAAGAAAAACAAACTTAAATAGGTTAAAATGTTCTCATCAGCTTATGTAACCTGTTCTAAATTGTTTTTTACTTTTCAAACAGTTCTGGACTTTTACATTACGGATTTATTATTCTAAGTTACTTCGTGACTATCAGCTGTGTGTGGGATAGTACAGTGAAGGATGCTGTGGTGCTTATGTAAGATGTTGGGTCATGGGATAGTCAGTCATTGGTTGCAGATGAATCTAATGAGTGTGATGAGGATGGTGGCAGTGTGATTTTTGTAGTGCAGAGGTAGCAATGGTTCCCTGTCGTCCGCGGAGGGATCGCTACAGTTTATACTGGCTATACAGTTCCTGCTCATGACCTGGAGTTGAGTCGTCCAGCCAGCCGTGATGTGATGCTGTCTAGCCTGTCCTCTCCCTGCTCCCAGTGTGGGCGGACGGGCCGGTTCGGTGTGCTGTTGCCTTGTAGTGGAAGGTCCATTAAGGAGAGGTGCCTGGAGTTTGACGGTGACCGGGCCTGACAGCTTTGGGCTCCCTGAGAATACAGAACGGCACAGTGAAGTGAGGGTGTGAAGTCCTCCCATGGGCTGGATAATAGAGCAGGGTAGAGTTGACTTGGCCGTGGCAGCGATGTAACAAGCCTGGGTTTTGAGCCCCAAGGCAGGGCTTTTATTGACCAGGGCTTCCAGGACAGCGCTGGAGTGGTTGATAGACGAGGCTGCACTCTAGCGAGGGAATCGGGCTGGGGAAGGGATGCATGCTGTGGTCCTGTGCTTGGTTTAGCCTGGACAGCTGTGAGGTTTTGGGTTTGGTAGCCTGACCAACGAATGCTTATGCGTTGCAACGTCACGGCGCTTCTGCATGTGTGGCTTCGCCTTCATTCACTTATCTTGTCTTGTGTTCTCTCTCTGGCCCCATTCATCATACCTTTGCTGAAAGCCAACACAACCTAAAACGTTCCCATGATCACGAGGACATTGATCTGATTTAGGACGCCTTCCCTTCTGATTCATGCAGCATCTCTACTGCTAAATCCAGTGTGAAGGCCACACTCCTGAGAGCTCAGTTATTCTCCCATGTTTGGCAGCGCTCTGCAATGAAACAGGCTGATTTACATGTTTGTAGAGGTGCTCAGTTGCACTTCAGGTTTTTTGTGGAGCCGCGTGCCATCCGGTATTTCATTACCCTTTTCACAACTACAGCAGTGCATGTATGATTCATCAATCACATGAATCACAGCACGGTGATGTGCTGTTTCAAGCAATAATTCTGAGTGTTTTATCAGAATTAATAACTATAATGAAACCATAAAACTGACGTGGCAGCCTCACGGACCAGTTGATAAACACCAATTACTGGCTCAGATGCTCTCCGGGTAAATGAGGGCTCTTTAATTTACATGAAGGATGGACTGCCAGTTGGACAGAAGCACCTTGTAATTTCCCAACAGTGTTACAGAGTTCATCAAGTCCGGGTTCTCTACCTTTTCGAACGACCACCATCTACTGTCATCGTCCCATACTCTTTCTTTTCCACTCCTCTTTCTATATCGCTCTTCCCCAAGCCAGTCATGCTGAGTGGACACGCTTGCCTTTCTTGTGTAATTGTCTGGGCAGAGACTCGGTCAGGCTGCCCTGTTGACCTCCAACTCTCTGTGTGCTGCCATTGCTAAACGATGCGGGGGCTGCCCTCAGCGCTTTCTAGGCTTGGATCTAAAGACGGTTTCTCCTCTCAGCCCGACGTCCACACCCAGGAATGCCCCTGACCCGCAGTGTGACTCTTTAGTGTCCGGTGTAGTGACTGTTTCACAGCCTGTAGTCTGCATTCAGGGCTTTCTATCATTTTCTCTGTGCAGTATATGACTTGACATTGACACTTGACGCTTCTGTTTTAGTGTGTGTGTATATGCATGTATAGATGAATGTGTGTGTGTGTGTGTGTGTGTGTGTGAATCATGTCAGTGGTTTTTGTTTTGACTCAGTGGATTACTGAATATTGTGAAGTGAAACTCGGAGTTTCAAAACAGAATCAGCTCGATCGTCCTTCTCCTCCTGTCTGTTCTGTAGAGACTGAATGACGTGTCTGCTGGTCTTGATAATCTGTAATTCTCGTACTGAGCGGTGGAAGAGTTCTGGTTTTGGTGTTCATGCCCATTTGTCTATTTCACTCCTGTTGATTTGATCTTCTGGATGTATAAGCTCACCGTGTTATTAGAAAGTACTTGCTTGCGTGAGTGTACAACTCTGTATTTAATACTGTCGAAGTTAATAGGCAACCAAAAACCAGTATGAATGGATATACTGTACAGCACTTTGGATTGAAACCCTGAGAGCCGTCATTGGAAAATTCTTGAGTACAATCAAGGTTGTAACTTTCCAACATTGATTTCAGGTTTTTAGCAATTTAACTTCTTGTCAACCTTCAAACCACCATTGCATTGTCATGAAGGACTTCTACATTGCTGTTCATAACACATTTACAATATTTTTTTTTGTTTCAGAACGCTCCCTTTTTATATGGCCTTGGCATGGTTTACTTCCATTACAATGCATTTCAGTGGTAAGTACTTTTCCCTGAAAATGTTTTTATTAAACTGCGGTGTCTTGCCAGTCAATTTCACAATGATTTGTGTTTACTTGCGTCTGTCCATGTTATTCTTGTATATTTTCAACCATGTTAGCCGTTTTATTTTGCAGCAATGTCATCATGTTAATGTGAGATTTTCTTCCTTAGTTTATATGTGTGTAATGTAAAAAACCCAGTTGATTTAAGGGGAATCCATAAGTCTGTCAATAGAGATAGAGAATGATTTCTTGTTTCTTATCAATCTGTACTACTGTAGTCATTGTCTGAGGGTGGGACTGATCCTGTTGAAACTATTGGACTTACTGAAGTGTCTTCACTATTGGCCACACACATGCATACGCACACACAACCCCACAAATGGCACAAACAGCACTGCGGTCAGTGCGGTCGTGTCCTGGTTTGAACTGTCCTCTGCTGAGTGAAACGATCATGGTGGCCTTAGTGAAGGCTTTCAGGCCCTACTGGGGCTTTCCAACCACTCTGGCAGGTTATGAGTCCAAGCACCAGGCCTTGTCCCAAAGTTAGGTCCTTATGCCTTGTTTTAGAATGCACTCTGCAGTCCATAGATGGAGATGCTGGCTCGCCATGTTCAATCCACAGCCACCATAACTCTTTCTGTGGCAGTTTTACACCAGCCAAGAACCTCCATGTGGGCGGTGCCTCTGTAAGAACTGGATCCTAACCTGATAAGACCAAGACGTCAAGGGTCAGCTGTGGACTCGAGGTTTATTTGACTTTTGAATAATACTTTAAGTTAGCCATGTTAGCTGGGCGGCAGTGTGGTATAGTGAGTAGGGAGACCGTCACCTGGATGGCCTGGGTTCAAGCTCCCCCTGATCCTTTAGCAGGACACTGAATCCCCACCAGGCCCAGCGGTGATGCTGACCATGTGAAAACCCCTTGCTTTGGAAAAAGCAAAGAATTTCCCTATGTGGATAAATAAAGTATCACATTATTGTTATTATTGTTATGTAGTGGTGCAAGGTATCTGTGGCATTGGTTGATATTGACTGCGCTAGGTGCTCTGTCTTCTTGTCTAGGCCAGAGCAGCCCTCCTCAACAGAATCCCAGGCAGGACTGAGAAGGTAGGCCCACCACCTACCTTGGCTTAGTTTCTCTAGAGGACTGTGCTGCTGGAATGTGTGCTTTTAAAGGAAAAATCCAACCTTGGATACTTCCACTGTTGCAATATTTTAGTGTACCCGCTTTCCCTTGGCCTACCTCGCCTACTTCTTCAGTTAGTGCTTTCCTACATTTCCCAGAATTCCTTGCAGTAACCCCCAGAGAATGTGCCTGAATCTGATGCATTCAGCATGTGTAGATGGAGAGCGTGATCGTAACAGCAAGAGAGCAAATCTTTACTGTCACATTACATGATGGTCCGTTGAGGCTGCTGTTGGTGAAGAAGCTGGTATCTCTTCCTCTTCTGTTCTCTCTGCATGGTTGCTGAACGTCAGTGCAAAATGGGAGTCTAGAAAGAAGCCCTTCTTCAGTTCTGGAGGACTGACCCCAAAACACAACATGATTTTTTTTTTTCCTATTAAACTATTGTAGCTGTGCTGGACATAGCTAGTCATGTTATCTGCAGTTGGCCAGTTATCCATGGGGATTAGAAACTCCACCAAACAACAAAATGGACCCAGAGATGGAAGAATCTTCGCCAATAGCTGTTTTTTTCCCCATAGCACCATCTTGGTGCTAAATCATGTGCAGTGAATCCCATCTGTCTATCCCATAGGGAGTAGAGCATCGCTGCTGCTGACTGAGCATGATTGTCTAGTAATGGTGGCTTTTTAGCACCAAGCTACAATAGACATGACAATCTCAGGATGATTCATCAGTCCTGCTATGAGTGGTTTTTCCCACGCTGCCGTGTGTATCAAGAGTCAAATTTAGGTCAGTTAGTCAGGCGACAATTTACTCTTCTATTACTGGATGCTAGCAAACTTCATCATGGTTTACAGCAGTTGAGAAAACAATTTCCTACAAATCATGGATGGTAATTAAGAAGAATCTGCTAGAAAGCTTTTTTTAAAAACATTTTTTGTTTAATTTATGGAAACGTAACCTTCATTCTGACTCTTCACATCGTGCCTGTGAATTCTGACATGACTCCCACAGTCCTCTTCTCGTATTCAATAAGAAATCCTCTGTCTACTCTACTTATGACTCATGTCAACGTCTCAGGAAAATTCTTCTTGGCATTTTTAGCTGTATACTATTGGAAATACACGTCTTCTCTGACCTGGATTAGGGCTTATATTTGCACTTGGACAATGTTTTTTTTTTAAGATAGCTGTAGCTTGGAAACTACAAATGCACCTTGGGATTGTGCAGCATCTGTATGTGTCAGGTTTGTGGACCCAGTGTAGTAGTGGGATTAATCATCTTTTAGAAGGTAATATCCAAAGTTGTGCAAGGCAACAACTGAGGATAACCTGGCCTCCTCTTGTGCCTCCTCCTCCCCCCTGCTGGTTCCTGTGGCCTCTGCTCCCTGCTCTATCTCCTCCTCCCCACATGTCTGCCTACATCCCCCTCAGCCTCTGCTGCCTCTTCCCCCTTCTGCTCCTCCTCTACCTCCCTGTCCGTGGCCTCGAAGGCCTCCAGTGTTGTCGCCCTGCCAAGTTTACATGTCCCCATCTCTCGGGCCTTGGGAATGTGTTTGTGTGGGGGGAGGGAAGTGGGTCATGTGGTTTTCTCTAGGGCTGATTACGTCACCCTGAGCCCCGGGCCCAGAGGAATGCTGAGCTGTCAGATGGTGAATATTACTTCACAGGGCTGGAGCCGTTCACCAGGTCTAGCCGTGGCTGCAGAGTGACACAGCCCCAAGAGTCCAACCTCTCGGTAGTAGCAAGGACTGATCATAAACCTGTCGTACGTGTTACGGTCACTACTGGCTCACCCAAGACTCTGAGGGAATTTTGACCACATGGTTTTCCACGAGAAAATTCTAGGCTACAAATATATTACGCATGTTACTGTTGAAAAATATTGAACCATTTACAAATGGAGTCGGTGTCATGGAGTTGAAAAGTGTAATTTGCCTAGTCAGAAGAATGCTTTGGTGCCATCGGCCACCCATGTCCGAAGGAGAGAATATTACTTAGTTTATCTGCTGGCTAGAGTCGGCCTCACGCTCTGTCAGAGCCGATCTAGTCCACAGTAGAAGAGCTGCCCTCTAAGTATTCACTCTGGATCCTGGGAGGGAGAGAGGGAGGGAGGGAGAGAGAGAGAGAGAGAGGGAGGGAGGGAGGGAACATAGAACTCACAGGGAAGGGAGGGAGAGACGGAGAGGGGAGGGACCAGATAAGGGAGGATGATGGGGCCAATGAGTTCAGAGCGCTTTGCCTCATAGTGGTGTGTGTGTGTGTGTGTGTGTGTGTGTGTGTGTGTGTGTGTGTGTGTGTGTGTGTGTGTGTGTGTGTGTGTGTGTGTGTGTGTGTGTGTGTGTGTGTGTGTGTGTGTGTGTGTGTGTGTGTGTGTGTGTGTGTGTGTGTGTGTGTGTGTGTGTGTGTGTGTGTGTGTGTGTGTGTGTGTGTGTGTGGTTCAGTCAGCAGTGAGCTCAGTGCTCTACTGTCTCATGCAGGGGAAGGGCTTCATGCTGACATGCAATTGCCATTGTTGTCATAACGGCAGAGTGATCACAGGGTTCATTTGGAATCTCTTGTTTGTTTTTGATGTTTTAATTTGCTCCTCTCTCTATAGCCTATTTTTCTATTTTAAATATTATTTTGAAGGGGAAGGTTTTTTGTTGCCAAGGTGACAGCAGTGCTTGCACTTTCCTCCCCCCCCATTTCAGTTTCTTTCTCCCACTCTCTTTACCCACTGACCCCCCATCTCTTCCTCCCTCGGTTAGATGGAGCAATAAACTACAAACCCAGTCGAAGCGGTCCAGTGTTTCGACCGCCAAACATTTCCTAGAAACGTAATATGGATAAAATTCATACGATCAGGTCTGCTAGCTCACGCGCATCTGGTGTGAGACTCTCACATTCAGTCTCCATCTCACCCTCTGAAGCCGACAGCAGAAACCTCAAGCCAAATCAGTGTTGCAGATATCAGTGATTGTTGGTTGTTGGCTGCATAAAGAAGGGACACGTTTCACCAGCTTCTAGTGTTTTTGCCAGAGTGCACAATTGCATATCTGGAAAGTCGCCGTGTGCTAATATACCGCTAGCACAGTTTGTTTATCATTGCTAAATTGAAAAGGAGGAGCATGTGTGTATGCACGTTCGTTAGCGCTGGGAAATTAACACAATTAGCATCACAATAATCTACACAATAATAAATGATTTTAATTTTGATGTGTATTATCTGCTAACATATGCAAAATCACATGTTTAATAACAGAAGTGACGTTTGTTGCATTGAACTGCATGGCAATATAAAGTGCAAAAAAATCAAATCTTTCCTAATTTGTTTGATTGTATTGAGATTTGAATCAGATCTCATTTCCTCAGATTGTTGCTTCATTTTGTTGCTTTTTATTATTTTAGACAACAGAATTATGTATCACAATAATTTCACATTATTTCATCACGATATGATTCTGTTTGAAGATGATTAACATTAATATTGAATTACGCCGGCACTAACGTTCAGGTGAAAATATTACGGTTTCTAGCGGACTAAAAGTCGGCAACTCTGCTGGAGGTCAACTGGGTTGAATATACTGACATAACAAGATGGCTTGGTTGCAGAACTATTCTAGATTTGAATGTAGTTCAGTATCAGTATTGTATTCTGTATTTAACATGCTCTGTTTCTGCGTCTCCTGCCATCTTCCTCCAGGGCGATCAAGGCGTTCCAGGAGGTGCTGTACATTGACCCCAGTTTCTCCCAAGCTAAAGAGATCCACCTGAGACTGGGCCTCATGTTCAAAGTCAACACGGACTACGAGTCGAGCTTAAAGGTATGTTCAGGCACTGTGCTGATACATATATACGACATAATATGATGCACGTTTGTCCCCGTCTACTGAGTAGGCTGTCTGTTGCCTTTTGGGGCTGCACAATTAATTGTATATCGCAATTTTTGTGTCCACATTTAATAATCTTAGCATGCTGGCATTTCGGCAATCTTGAAACATTTTGTTTCATTCATAATATCCACTGGATATGGAAGTAGTCAAGATGTTGATATAAGATGTAAGGGATGCAGTAACATAATTATGAATCAAGACTGATAATTGCGATTCGTCATTGTGATATAAATATCTACCAAAATAATCAGGACTATCGTTTTATTTAGCCCTTTATTTATAATCCTGCAGCCCTCATCTTTCAAAATCTCAAGTTGACCTGCCAACACAGGATGAGCGGAGGACTCTGTATTCTCCTCCTCTTCTTTCATCCCTCCATCTGTCTGTCAATCCCAATGGACGATAAAGACATTAACATGGCAGAATCATTTTCCATTCATGCGTTTCTGCATTGTGCACCTGATGTGTAGTCATAGAAGCCTCTTTGCTGCTGAATACAGTTGACCTCTGTAGTCCTCCTATGAACAAAGGCTGCTAGATCATCTGTCCCGCCTGCCTGTGTCTTAACCCAGTCTACTGTCTATTGACACCTGTAAGCCATAGATGTCCAGACTGTAACGGAGAGCTCTCTGACTGGAGCCTATGGATCCATTGTTGTCTGAGAGTCCCGGTTCCCTTTAGGGACAGACGGGTATCTGATCCTGGGCTTTGTCCTGCTCCAGACACACCTCTGGGGCTACAGCAAAGCTGCCATGTGTCTGACTGGTCATGAATGAGGAGGAGAAGTGGACTGCCATGTTTTTGTTGCAGGACTTTGTTGTAATCCATTTTAATGCTTCAGCCTTTTGTTGAGCCGTGCAGGGCATTGTTTTACAGCAATGGCTATATGCTGTGTGGAGAGGGGAATAATTCCTGCGCTGTCTGGTGGGTGACTTGAATTTAGGTTTTGCAGAGAGGAGTCTGTGGTCAATGTAGTGTGTCGGTATCAATGGATTTGCATCTCTTCTATCTGAGTATGGTAATGCATTTAAATGCAGAAATAGTCTCTCTAGGAAAGTCTATAGTGTGTATGTGTTGGTACAGCACTGAGCTAAGCAGGCTGCACATGCAGCACGTCCTCACTCTGTCTTGGACACACCCCTCCCAATGAGTCCTGGCTGAGTGCCAGTGCCAGCACCAACACACACACACACCACTGCCCCAGTTATCTACAGACAGGGGTGGGGTGTGATGAGTGGTGTGTAAGGTTAGAGTAGATTGAAGAAAGGTAGGAGAGAGGTGAGAGAAGGGAAAAGGAAACAGGAAAACATAGAAGAAAGTCTTTGAAAGGATGAATTGCTACAGAAGATGGGGGAGGGAAAGAATGGAGACAGGTTTGAGAAGGGATGCATAGTTTCATGCCCCTTCCTCTTCTTTCATCCTGCTTTCCTAGGATTACATTTGCTAGAGAAAGAAGTACTACGTGACAGGGAGAAGGCTGCAGTCTGAATTTGTGAGCCAGGCTGTTCAATAAATTACACTGCAGTTTTGCCATAATTGGACAAAACTCTCATTCTTATGCTGTCTGCCCACCTTGCATACACACAGGCGCACTCACTCCTCTCATTCCCTCAGTGGCTGCTAATTTAGGCAGTGCGAGAGGGGAAATGAGAAGGCGAGAGCGTGTGTGCACATGTGTGCAGTGCATATTAGTCAGGTGATGAGTCTGCTGCCTCTACAGTGCCGTGTAGCCATAGTGAACAGCTTTGAGCTGAGCAACGAGGTGAGATGGAGGGAGGGGGAGCCGGGGAGAGGTGGTGTGCGCCTGCCTGTTCCTGCTTTGAGGTATTGTGTGTCATCTCTCTGCACTCTCCACTGCAGCCGTCTGCTGAATAGTAATCAGTGACACCAGGATAGGAGAGGAGGAGGAGGAGGAGGAGGGAGAGGGAGAGAGAGAGAGAGAAAAAGAAAGATAGCAGAGACTGAGAGGGAGAACGAGGAAGGCGAGACACGGGGAGGGAGGTGGAATGCCAAGCTGACAATCCTGCAGCATTATCTGCCTGGTAGTAGAGGAAGTGTGAAAGAGAGACGAGGAAGGAAAAGAGAGAAGAGACCGAGGGAGAGCTTTACTAGAAGATGCAGTGGGCTTCCAGGAGGTGTGTGATGTGCCAACAGTGTAGGTAACGTGTGCGTGCGTGCGTGTGTGTGCGTGCATGTGTGTGTGTGTGTGCGTGCGTGTGTGTACGTGCACCTTTGGATGTGAAGGCATCTGCCTATGGTGAGTATATCTGATGTTTTGTGGTTCATGGTTGCCATGCCGGTTTTTAAAAACGAGTTTGTTCTGGGTACGTAGATTCCCTCGTGTGTGTGTGTGTGTGTGTGTGTGTGTGCACACAGGCACGCACGTGGAAGCGTACAAAGCTCTGCTGGGCCTGACTGAAGGATGCAATGGAAAAGCCAGCTGGACTATTCTTGATTTTTATCTGTCTGACATTGACCGCCTGTGTTGCTGCTGCAAGGCTAGGGGCTCCTCCTAGTGTGACAGTTATCCTGCATCATCCTAGATGGCTGATATTCGCCTTTAATGTAGCAGCTGGTTTTAAAATGGAGGGTAAATAAATCCACTGCAGTTGAGCAGTGCAGTATGTACGGGAGTCTGTGCATCGGCTGTGTCAGATCCTTGTTGGCTGCTCCTGCACTCAGGAGGTTCTCACGCTCAGGAGTTGGACTCCTGCATGTTTTCGCTGACCCAGATACGAGGCACCGGTGACTCCTTTTAACACATGACTCTGTGTGACTGCATTGTGTCACTGTGCAGCTATGGAGCAATGGAACCTGTCACCTTGAAGCCACCTATGAGTTCCTGAGCTCCCTCTACAGAATCAGACACCTAGCTGTAATTTAATATCCATCACTGTATGAGCCCAGTTACTTGTAATCTGCTGGTAGGAGCTTGTGATTTGGCTCTGCTGCATCTCTGTTGCCTCAGAACACACATGGGTTTATTTATAGGCATAATCATCGTCTTAGATTGTATGCAGGGATGCAAAGCAATGTTACATGGGTAATCACAGTGGTGCATGGGAGCCATAGGGACGGCATAAGAGGAACCCCGAGAGTTGCCTCTGTAGCCGTTTGATGTACTTATGGGTTTATCTGCCCATTGACCCTGGATGTGGATATTGGATAGTGGCTTGCCACGCCTCAGCAGCCAGCCTAAGCCTCTGCAGACATCTGCCTTCCCCAGCAACCCTGTTCCAGTGACAGTTGATGAGACGCCATTATATCTGAATGTCAGCGTCCCGTTCTCATTCCTCAGGTTGGACAGGAGGAAGGAGGGAAGGATTAAGGAAGAAGGGTAGATCATGTGTATCTACCCCTCCAGCTCTCACTGTCCTCTTATCTTACAGCCAATAGGGTTGTAGATGGTTGGCTGTGGATCTCTAGAAGCTCTTAATAAAGCAGATTGCAGTGGAGGACTCTGGTTGGCTCATAAGCATCAGGACTTGTTGCAGTTAGTACTTTCTGTTCTGAGAGATATTGCAGTTTGGAATTTGGAGATTTTTACCCTGCAAACACTCATTCATTCATATTAGCAACATATGCATGACCTTTCATCATCCTCTGTGTATACCCTCCTAATCAAATGCCTCTCTGTCTCTGCAGCATTTTCAGCTGGCTTTGATTGACTCCAACCTCTGCACTTTGTCCAAAGCTGAAAGTAAGTCCTATTGCTATAATTACCACGGGGCCACTAGCCATACAATGATGTGCAATGTATTATTAGATTTAGCCTGTCAGTGGTACATATTGAGAGGACACCGGGAAGTAGCTGGATATTTCTACAGAGCAGTTTTTCCTCTGCTGCCATTTCCCCGCTGACTCTGCCCAAGACTGGGGTTGCCTAGGAGACAGCACAAGGAGGGAGAGCTAGAAGTGCTTGCCTGCGCGCGCACACATGCACACATGCACACACACACATGCACACACATGCACGCACACACTGGGGAAACTATCCTCCTCCCATCTGTGGCCATACTCCATACAGGCTCCGATCTGTACCACTGACTTCCATAGGGAGAATTCATTACATCCCTGATCAAACCTTGATAACAGCCAAGCCTGATTTTTTATTTCCCTCTGCTCTTCTCCACAGTTCAATTCCACATTGCTCACTTGTATGAGATTCAGGTAAGCATTCAATTGCACCGTTTATTTTCCGATATTGAGGGCATGTGTGTTGTATTTCTGGTGTAGCCTATCCCTCTGGGCAAGCTGGGATTGAAAGAGCTGCCCCAATAAGGCAGCGTTCCCCTTTTTCTGTTCAATTTCTATTCATTTTCTCCCCCCCCAAAGTTCTAGTCTCTTTTGCCATGAGGCTCCCGGTGAAAGGTCGTTATTCTGTTTGGTCCTGTGATATCCGGAACGTCCTCAAGGTCCTGTGGGTTGAATAGGAAGGAAATAAAGGCAGTTAGTAACCATTTGTCTTGTGCTTTCGTCTAGTGGGACAATGATTAGTGAGCGATAATTTATCATGCCCTGTCACCATGCCATCTCTCTCTCACACACACACACGCACATGCATGCACACACACACACACACACACACACACACACACACTGTTTCCTGATGTTGACCAAGCAGTAACTAATCGGTTACTTTCTAGACAAGAAGGTCTCTTAGGTTACTACTCTTTCTCGTTCATTGTTTCTTCCTTTTTTGCTCTCGCTGAAAATTCATCTTGCGTCTACCCAAAGCCAACAGCCTAAGACTGACTACTCTACTATAGTACTAGTGTGAGTACTAGTGCTTGAGTGAGTACTAAGTTCAAGCATTCGGGGGTTGATAAGAAACTGTTCCACCTTCACCAAAGAGCAGTGGAGGTGTGTTGCCAGTTGATGCCAACGTTGTACAATGGTTTTATTTTGCAGCCACATTACAGGCTGCAGGAGAAACAAGACGCCGCTACGGTGTGAAAGGCAGTAATGCAGTAATGTGTGATACCGAATGCACCAAAAATATGGTGATATTAGTTAGTTTTAGGTGTTTGTTTTGTTCTGCCTGCTGGTCCTTTCTCTCCATGCCGGCCAGCTCCTTCGTCCGGCCTTCCAAGAGACCACACTCTTCCTCAGTGATAGATGTTAGTTTTGTCTCTTTCAAAGATCATTTAAAATGCAAACTGGATCGTACTCAGAATCTCCAGGGAGCATCCACTGCTGTTTAGTGCCTCCGATGCTGAAGCTAATGAACGTCTTGGCCATTAACCCCCATGCCTAGGTTTTGCCTCTTCCTGCTTTAAGTAGGAAGGTCTAGGAAGCTGCTCTTGGATCTGTTGTCAGCTTTCTGTTTTACGACGTTTTCTTGGCTGTGGAACGTGGCTTTTTTTTTGGAGCGGACACTGATCAATATTTTTAATGTATTGGAAGCAAGCCAGAGCTGTTTGAGTATTTTGACCCTCAAAAGAAGCATTCCTCTTCTTTTTTTTTGTTGCTTTAAGGGGGTTCCCTCTGCTAAATGACGCCATATCACTGAGTTTTTAATGCAATGCAATATTGGCAACCTTGACATTTTCATTCACTTCACTTATTGTACGTGGCTCTGGATAAGAGTATCCGCTAAACACCTCAACTGTAAATGTCCTGTCAAATAGAGTGATATGATATTACAATATATTCTTCAAGGTTAGTTAACTTTGAACATCTAATGAAATCTTCAGTTGTCTGTGAACAATAATTGATTCTTGGTGTTCTAGACGAAATGACTATTAGATAAATTGCCTCCCTGGTGAAAGGCACGGCGTTGGCATCGGCACTAAATCAACATAACAGCTATCCCAAAAATGTTAATTACCAACTTCAATCATTTTTTTTGCCGCGGGTCATTTTGAACACGATTTCATTTTCGCGTCCAACTGTAAACCACATTAATCTGCCTGCTGCTGCTCTAATAACTAAAAGTACATCGCTGGCTGATTAGCTGTGGAAACTTCAGAGCGATTTTTTTTTTTCCCCATTACCATCTCTCACATTTTAGTTCTGCTCTGAGCCGATGGTGAGAGTCTGCCCCTCTGACATCACGATTTGTTGTCTGGCCTTGATGACCTTCAGGAATGCAACCAGGAAGGAACCACAAAATCCCCCTATCTGTCATTTATGTGGCTCAAGTGTCAGTGTTTACTCTGAGGTGACTTTATGGTCCCCAGACAGGAAGAGCCCAGGACCAGACTGTGTGTGAGTTGGGTGGGTGGGTGGGTGGTGGGGGGGGGTCGCTTTCAAGATGGCTGTGTTAGCGCTGATAAGAGGAGACCCCCTCAGACTGCACACCCTGGATCAGACTAAGGTCACTTAGACAGACTAAAACAAACAGTGGGCTCACCTCCGTGGGCAGCTCAGGTTTCCTCAAATACAAAGCATGCACTGCAATGGACACACACTTAAAGCTGCCAGACGTGTTGAGTCTGGCCTGTCCTGTTCCACACTGACCCTCCCCCGTGTGTGGTGTGTGTGTGTGTGTGTATATATATATGTGTGTGTGTGTGTGTGTGTGTGTGTGTGGTCATTATGGTGGGTGTGAGGAGGTCTCTAGACTCTTTGTGTCCGTCCAGAGAGAACCATAAAACACACTGACCCTGCTGTCTGGCTTAAACAACCCCTCTCGCTCTCTCCCTCTCTCTCTCTCTCTCTCTCTCTCTCTCTCCCTCTCTCTCTCTCTCTCTCTCTCTCTCTCTCTCTCTCTCTCGCTCTCCCTCTCGCTCGCCTCTCTCATTCTACCTGCAGAAGAAATACAGAGCAGCGAAAGAAGCGTATGAAAGTCTATTGCAGACGGAAAATCTTCCTGCACAAGTGAAGGCGACTACACTGCAACAGCTTGGTGAGTGTCCCTTACCCCCACACCGCACTGGCACCATGTTCTGTTACCCGTGTTGGACATCTCAGGTTAGCTTGGCTTAGATGTGCCTTGACTTGGTGTCGTGGTTTGAATCTGGAGCACATGATGAACCATATCCTGAGTTGATTTGTCATCTCTGGTGGTAGCTTGTATCCTATATCATTGTTCATGATATATTGGTATTTGTGAGTATATGTATTGGTATATGTTCTGTATTTTTGAGTTGTGTGTGCGGCGGGGGCGATCAGACTCGGTGTGCTGTTTGAAACGCCGTTGCGTCATGCGGTGTGCTCTGGGATTTTTGGATGTCATGTTGTTCAGTGGAAGCTGTTCCCATGCCACTTATATTTTTCCCTACCCTCATCCCAGTTTTCCCAAGTCTCTCTCAGGTCTTCAGAGTGCTAGTATGAGTGTGTCTGATGCAACCGTGCATTGGGTTTTTTCATGTTCCCCTCCCCCACCCAGAGTACGTAGATGCACGCACACACACACACACACAGTATTGCATGGTGCACCAATGCTGTGAGGAGGATTTGAATGATTATTGATTTTTCAAGTTTGTTTCGTTTAAATGTCTTGCTGACTCTGTGCAGAAACGTCTATACTCTTGCTCCTTCATACTGGAGACATTTGGAAAGAATTCCACCTTTTCACTGATTTTCAAAATAAAATAAAAGATAATCCTCAGCATTTGAGCAAGGGCATTTGAGATATACATGCACACACTTTTTGAACTGACATAACCTTTTAGATTCAGCTAATTTTGTAGTTCATGTATTTTTGATCTTAAACGAGTTAGTATTAGTTGGCAATATGAACTGAAGGGAAGTGAGGACGCAAGTAAATGGATGATTTGGAGCCGTAATTAGAAAACAGGTTTAGCAGTGCGTGTCTTAAGAGGCCCAGGGCAGCAAATCAACTCTTTGTGTCTGTGCCACCGTATAACAACATCCACACAGAGAATCTGATTGTAAAAATGGCAGGAAAGAGGGATTCAGTTATACCGTTTGCTTCATCTTCATCATCTTGGGAGATTTCGGCCGTTTTGGAAGAACATTGGAAGTGCCGTTGCATGGCAGAGGCTAGTGTTCAATAGTCACATAGCAGAGCTGCTGTTGTTCATATCATGAGATACGACTGCCTTTGTACTTGGAGAAATTTTAACTTGCCTTTTGATCACCTGCCTTCAAACATGGTGGCTAAAGGTGATGACTTCAGCCTCCAAGGTCGAAGTGAACCTGTGTTGGTGGGAGGTCAGGTGGTAATTTCCTGCCATGGCTGGTTTTTTTTTAAAATTTTGCAGTGAGATTTCACACTGGAGACGTGCTTTGAGATAAAAAAACCCAACGACGTGTAAGTTGTTTTCCCTACAGATTCACAAAAGCCACGAGCGCACGGCCAGAGGAAACTTCAACGTCTTTCCGTCCAAACACAGACGGCTCTTTACTTTCCGTGTGGGTTGTCCCCGCCGTCGTAAAACCATTCCCATTCTAGCCTGCTGTGGTTGTCATGGCGACCTGTGGGACTCACCACAGGTGTTTAAGAGAAGGAATGGGGCGTGTGTGTGTGTGTGTGTGTGTGTGTGTGTGTGTGTATAATTGTGTGTGTGTGTCTTCCTGAGAGGTTTCTTATTTGTTAGAAATTGCCTTTAGCTGTGTGAGGTGTGACTGTGGGAGTGGTCGGGGGAGCAGCGATGACTTGTTTGTCGAGGCTCATATGGGACCTTTTTTTTTGAAGTGGGTGAGGAATACCCCCTCCCCCCCTCCCCCTCGGTCCCTCTTCCTCCTCCGTCGCCGGAGAGCTTTAGAGAGGCGAGCCATTTGTTGCGTTTTATGAGACCAGCGCATTTACACATCAGACGGGCAGCAGACGGACTCACCTCACCGTCTCCCAGGGTTCAGCTGCTTAACGGAGTCTAGCATTTAACTCTATTCCTCACCGCTCTAAATCCACCGGTGCCATAAGTAGCTGTGGCTCAACACCGGTGGGCTTGGCCAGACGGGTTTTTTTTGCCAGAGGTGTTTCAGCTGGATCTTGGAGACTGACCCCTTGCCCCCCCCCGCCCCTGTGCTCTGTTCCTCCAGGCTGGATGCATCACACAGTGGAGCAGCTGGGGGATAAAGGCACCAAGGACAGCTATGCCATCCAATGTCTGCAGAAGTCTCTAGAAGCAGACCCGAACTCTGGCCAGTCCTGGTACTTCCTCGGCAGGTAAGACAAACAAGGGTGTGAGTGTTGGGAGTGTTGGGAGTGTTGGGAGTGTTGGGAGTGTTGGGAGTGTTGGGAGTGTTTTGCAGGGCTAGCCTGTCGCAGCATGGGAGGGTTTTGTGAGCACTGATTAGAGTATTTGTGCAGGTATACCTAGAAGCCATCTGTCAGGGCGCTGTGGCAATAATCTTGAGTACATTGACTAATGCTGGCATGTGCTTGAATTCTCTCATTCCTCTGGTGTTGAAAAGGGTTTCTCTTGGAGGCAATTAAGCGGACAGCCTTGCGGTGGACAGACATACGACCACTAAAGTCCATCCTCCCCCTATAGGTGTTAGTTTGGCTTGACTACATCCTGGGCAGTAAAAGCACTCTCTGTGGAAACTGTCATAGCATTGTCTGTGAGGTGCCGGCTAATGCTAGACCACCAGCGTGATGGCTAACGCTAACGGAGCATATCATTCTTGATTGTTTAATAAACACTGGCTTCACCGAAAGTGCAGCAAAACCTGTTGTGCTCTACTTACACGAGCTGTACTGCATTTCACTTGTCCAGCCTTTTCTGTTCCTGCCTCTAATGCTTTTTCTCCCCCCCCCCCCCCCCCCCCCCCTCTCCATTCTCTCCTCCAGGTGCTACTCCAGTATTGGCAAGGTCCAGGATGCCTTCATCTCCTACCGCCAGTCCATTGATAAGTCAGAGGCCAGCGCTGACACCTGGTGCTCCATAGGGTAAGAACACATCTGCTTTTCTGATACATGAACTGGGGCAGCATAACTGAGGCAGTCTGCCAGCATGATGAAGGTAACTTCCCCCTGTATGTCAGAGGGGCTGGAGAGCTGGTGTGCAGCAGTTGGTCTCTTCAAGGGTGGTTGGTGCTCAGGGGCTCGGGGGCTCGGTGGCAAAACGCCTCATGGGGACGCAGCAACTGCACTGCGACAGGGGATGAAGGGAGAGGGTGGATGAGAGAGCACGGGGGGGGGTGCTATATAAATATATATATCCTCTCCCTTCATATATATGTGTGTGTGTGTGTGTGTGTGTGTGTGTGTGTGTGTTAGGGCCAGCAATCGGAAATGGCCGATATTCAGTATAAATATGAGATCGGTGAATTCCGATAATGCTTTACAGTCGCCGATTGCGAAAACCGATCGATGACGCAAAAAATGTGAGCCTATTCTCATCAGATTCGGTGTCATTGTGGCTCACTAACCTAAAACATGTCGGCGGTGTGGAACTTTTACAAAGTGTGTGAGACAGATGCAACAGCTGCCATCTGCAGTGTGCCAGGAAAAATTACCTCGTGGGGGAAGCGAGGTAAAAAGTTTCAACACAACAAATTTAATAAGGCGCTTGAAGTCGCATCAGCCAGCAGAGCATGGAGAGTTTGTTCAGCCGCGGAGAGTGAAAAGAAAAAGGCAGAGCAAACACCAAAACGGCCGCTAAGAAAAAATAAATAAATAAATAAACGATTGGTATCACAGATATGAGCCATAGACAATCGGTGATCGGCGATCGGCAGCAAAAAAAAACGTTAGCGGGGCATCCCGTGTGTGTGTGTGTGTGTGTGTGTGTGTGTGTGTGTGTGTGTGTGTGTGTGTGTGTGTGTGTGGGCATGTCCTTTGGGAGTGAGTAGAGTTGGGATGGCTCAGAAAGATAAGGACCTGAATCCATGATGGCTAGAGGATATGTTCATGTCCTCACCTCTGGCCTGCAGGGTGCTCTACCAGCAGCAGAACCAGCCTATGGACGCGCTGCAGGCCTACATCTGTGCCGTTCAGCTGGACAACAGCCATGCCGCCGCCTGGATGGACCTGGGCACCCTCTACGAGTCCTGCGGCCAGCCGCACGACGCCATCAAGTGCTACATCAACGCTACGCGCAGCAAGGCCTGCCTCAACACCGCTGCTCTCACGCAGCGCATCAAACTGCTGCAGGTAGGGCCGCCGTCCACATGAGTGATGCCCATCAGCCAACCCTGTCTTAGATGTTGTGGAGTGTGTTGGAGTTTGTGCATTTAAGTGCTGTGTTTTATTGCCAAGCATTGCCAATGCAATTGGCTTTTTTTAAATGCCGATTGTGTGTGTCATTTTTATGTTTTTTGGACCACTGAGATATGAATAGCAATTCATATTGGTGTGTTTGAGCACATTATCTCACTTGTAATTGTAAAGCATAATTTCATGGCATTGTACATTTTTGACTGATCCTTTTTAATTTAATTGTACCATCTCTTAAAAGGGTTATATTCTATACAACTATCTAAAGTACCATCTATAGGTGCACAGTAGTGTTTGTAGTGGCTTTCTTGTTGAACCCAGGGTCAGTACTGAAGTATCTGTCTCACGAAATTTCTCCTAGGCTCAGTTGTGTAACCTACAGCCAGGTAGTCTGCAGAATAAGAGTAAAATGCTTCCTAGTATTGAGGAGGCATGGAGCCTACCCATCCCCGCTGAGCTCACGTCCAGGCAGGGGGCCTTGAACACTGCACAGGCACAGCAGGTGAGACCCAGCTCATACCCGAGGCTCCAGCCTCTTGGAAACTACCAGCACACTAAATTTATGATGGCTATTACAGCGGAGGCCCTGCTCCTGTACTTTCAAATGTGTTTCCCAGCCAATCATTCATCAGAAGTTAAAGTTTCTGTTCTTGTTCTTGTTGTAACTCTGGCCGCTGTGTCTTGAGAACAGGGGAACAATCGGGATGCCGTCTGAAAGAATTGGACCTGGGCCCATGTTGTAATAGCCTAATTGCTAGAGTGGTAGTTGACCTTCATAGTGCCTCTCCTTGTCACATCTCATCAAGCGTAAAAATGATTAGGCAATGCTATTAGCACTCATCATGTCCCACAACTCTTCTGTTTGATTCAAAGACTCATGGATCTTGTGTAGACATTGCAAATGCATGCTTGATGGATATATATTGAGCGCTATAAAACGAGTCATGTATTTTTGGAGCTGCCGTGTCTTGATTGTTTTTGCTTTAGTTTTCTTTGGCAACTGCGAATGAAACTACTGCTGAATTAAGTTATAATGTCAAATGTTACAGATGTGTTTTTTTACACAAACATATTAGCTGTAAACATTAATAATGCAATACATTAAGGGTATATTGGGCAAGTATCACAACCAATGAAAACAGGTGCAGGTCCAAACAGCCCTCCACTAATGTGACTGATACTGCATTACCTTGCATCTTAAACGCATCTCAATCAATACTCTGATTATGACCTTAATCCAAGTGTTGCTGTTCGATTAAGGTGTCATCCACATTTTAATCTGAGTATTGTCACAGCTGCATTTAAGATTATTGTTGTGCATGTGAATGTAGTCAGTGTGTTTTCAATGCGCGGAAATGTGTGGATTTGTGTCTGTATGTGGTTTTTGGTGCGACCGGCAGCTAGTCTACGTCCCTCAGACGGTCAGACGGTCCCATGGATTAAACAAAACAAAAAAGCACAGAGAACAAAAAGGAGATGCAGTTCTTCTAAGTTCAAGTAAGCTGACTTGCTAGGGCAGCAGACTTCGGGTCTTCGGGACCGGTTCGGCTGGACAAAGATTGAAACCGTTTGAGTCTTGAACCTTCACCGCAGAACGTTTTCATTATGCTAGTTTTGTTTTTTGCTTACTGTACCTGTAGTATGTTAAATAATCAAGTAATGGCTACAGCTACATTATACAGTTATATTTTAGACATGAAAATACAGAAACTGATTGACAGATTTTACATTTGGTTATTACGTTGCTGTGGATGCAGACAGCTGTAACGTCTATTGGCGTCTTTGCTTGGCTGAAACTGTTTGCTCTTTTCGCTGCAACCAGCAACTAGTATAAGTCAATTGGTCCCAAAAAAATGAACTGCACATATTAGACACTCAAGATACAGAGACTACACCTATACGTTTATCGGGCAGTCACACTGCTGCTTTAGCTCACTGGTAGGGCAGCGGACCTTCATGCGACGATGCTGGTTTCCAGTCCCGGAGCACCTGCACCACAACATAGCTTAGTCTGACTTTGTGTTATTTTGGAAGACGCGTGGCTATTCCTAGTCCGGTGTATGACCTTGCAAGCTGTGTTTCTGTGTTGGTTGTCCAGGCGTGTAAGGGCGAGGGAGGCCAGCCCTCCAGCAGTCACACAGATCCACAGGCCAGTCCTGCGAAGAGGAAACGCACCGCCAGCCCAGCTAAGGTACTAACAACCTTTTAGCACTATCCTACTGGACTCCATTAAACTACAGTGGAAAAAGCTATCTGGTCCCCTGGAACAGTTATGACATTTCAGACCGATTCACACCTGTATTCTCGTTTTGGTACAGATGTGTTTAGCTTTCTTTTCCTCCATCCCAGGGTGCTGCAGACACATGGGCAACCAGTCCAGTGCAACAGCAGATCCCCAGCTGGTACCTAACGCCACAGAAACTTCAGGTAGGAAACTTATTAGTCCACATGTCATGCAGCATTTGTTTTACTTTGCTAAAAGTCAAAACTGATTGTGATTGGCTACAAAACCCAAGTGAGATGTTGTGAACTCGTTGGTATGAACTCTTTGCTCCCTCCTTGCAGCTCCTGGATCACTTGCGGACCAACCGGGCCAACCTCAAGCCCCTCCAGGTGCAGATGCTGGAGCAGCTGGAAAACCAGTTCTCTCTCATGCAGCAACATCAGCAGCAGGTACACACACACACACACACCTTGGTGATGCCTAGTAGTAGTAGTAGTAGTAGTAGTAGTAGTAGTAGTAGTAGTAGTAGTAGTAGTAGTAGTAGTAGTAGTAGTAGTAGTAGTAGTAGTAGTAGTAGTAGTAGTAGTAGTAGTAGTAGTAGTAGTAGTAGAGACATTTGAAGTTGTTATCGTGTGAACTTATTTCCAAATTGGATCTACACCACAAAAACACAATGATATATTTGTAGTGTTGAAACTAAATACAAAATAAAACCAAGTACCATACAATTATGTACATTAATATCAACTTAGTACATTTAGGACAAATTGATTTTTTTTTCTCAGCTGTAGTTGCTTCTAATGACTCTGTGTGTCTCTGCTGTGTCAGATGAGGCAGCAGGCGGCGGCGGCGGCGGGCAGCCAATCACGGCCCGGCCTTCCCAACGGCCCTTCCGCTGAGCCCTCCCACCCCCACGCAGGCCTCCCCCGCGCCTCCCCCCTCAATCACGCCGCCGTCCGGCCCCCGTGCACCGCGCAGCCCACCGCCAACGGGTCCCGCGCCTTCGAGCCCGGCGCCGGCGCCGGGACACCCGGACGCCGGTTCTCTGGGCAATAATCACACCCTGGGACCGGGAGGTAACGGGGCGAGCAACGGAAACGTGCCTTACCCGCAGCAGAACTCTCTACCTCACAACTGCACAGCCGCCAGTCACCCCAGCACCAGCAGCACTACCAAGAGTCCCAGTCACGTAGACGAGGCCTGGAGGAGCCAGCAACGCAACAACGTCACTCAGGTGAGCCCGGCTGGTCCAGCTCCTTCACGTCTCTGCTGCTCGTCGTCGAAACCGTCTGAGCTTGTTTTCTCATATTTTCATGTTTTGGTTGATTTATTCAGTTCAGTTTGTCATTGGTTCTTGCAAGTATTTGAAGTTAGTAGATAGTAATCCTTAGCTCACGCTTACTTGACTGTTTGTCCCTTCTCTCTCCAGGGGCTTCACAAAGGTCCAGGTTCACATTCGGCAGGTCCCAATGGAGAACCCCCTTTCTCTTCCTCTTCTTCCCCTCAGACCTCGCTCCCCTCCTCTGGCTCTGGTGCTCTAAATCAGGTTGGACATTCCTCCGGGCCCTGCACTGCCTCCTCCTCAGCCTCCTCCCTGTCCCCCACCTCCCCCCAGACCACGCCCAACTACTTGTCCTCGCCTCCCCACTCTGCTACTACCTCAGGGGTCCACACCAAAGACACCATGCCTTCAGGGAGCAGCAATGGCAGCGGTGGTACCCGCCGCCGCTTTGCCATCGGGTCCTGAGAACACTGTCAGGCTTTCCGCAGGGACGCCCCTCAGCCCCGGCGCCGCCCCCGCGCAGGGATTGACTAATCACGTCCAGCCGCGGGTGACGGACTGCTCGGCTAGCCTATCTCAGCCAGGATCTCCCGCCCCCGGCATGCTCAGTTCAGACAATCCTCAGCTCTCAGCCTTGCTAAAGGGAAAAGCCAATACTAGCAGTAATGACGACAACAATAACTACAGCAACCACGGAGGAGCTTCCTCAGATAAAATCAACAACGTCCACCCGGCGCTCCACGGCGCCGCCAAGCCGCTGTCGGAGCACTCGGTGGCGTCTTCGCCGCTCTCCGCCATGTCTGCCGCCACCCCCCTCCCCCCGCTCAGCGGACCCCCACGCCGCCAACAGCCTCTCCTGCCTTAACAGCCCGTCCAACACCAACAGCCAGGGGCCTGCACTCAACGGCAAGGGGCTGGAGGACTCCCGGAGCCCGGTGAAGGTGGAGCCTCCTGGGGCAGCTCACAGGCACACGGTCCCTGCTGGCTTGGCGCCCTGGTCCTCGGTCTCCATCTACCCCAGCTCCAGCGAGGTGCTCAAAGCCTGCAGGTGAGGCCTCCGTTTCTCCTGGCCGAGCTGTGATTTGTTGTGCGTTTTGAGACGCCGGGTACTATTTGGGTATGGATCATTGTTGTTTTGCTTGAGATAAAAAGAAATCTTCATTGCCATCAGTTTTATGTCCCTGGTTCCAAAACGGGTGGCTGCTTTGTCGGCGCGCTGATGTCAGTTGCAGTTCTTGTGTGTGGGCATGTGCAGTCTGATTGCTACTAGGAACCACCTCGGTACTACGAGCACGCTCCCTGTCAGTGAGCCTCATTTCCATCTTGCGTAGGCATGTGCACAACATCACTCTGGCTGTTTAGAAATGTAACACGTGAGATGCCACGTTCTCTTGTTGCTCATCCCAGTTTCACCGATTCCTAAATCTGTGGGTTTCCCAAATGCTGAGAAGCAGTTACTTATTCTGTGCTGGTGTTTTTATTGTTGGAGTTCAACCTCCAGCTGAAGTAACGTTCTCGTCTGTTGAAGCTTAGTACTTGTTACTGATAGTGATTTGTCTCTTCTCTGGGCTGTAGGAACCTTGGGAAGAACGGCATGTCGACCAGCAGCATCCTCCTGGACAAGTGTCCCCCGCCGCGACCCCCTCCCCAACCCTCCCCCCTGCTGCCAAAGGACAAGCTGAACCCCCCGACGCCCAGCATCTATGTGCGTACAACCAGCCCGTAGAAGGAGAAGTATTCACGGTGTTGTCGTGTGCAGTGTTTGTGCAACAGTGTCTTGGCTACGGCACCAAATACAAACACTCCTAGTTAGCGCCTCTTTTACCCGTTGAATCATCCAGTGAGTCTGGAGTCGGTCCACGTCCTCTGACCTCTCCTGTTTCTCCTCCCTGTTGTACAGCTGGAAAACAAGAGGGATGCCTTCTTCCCTCCTTTACATCAGTTCTGCACCAGTCCTGCCAACCCGGTCACTGTCATCAGAGGACTGGCCGGGGCACTGAAACTGGGTAAGTGACTGTGCCGTAGAAACACAACACCGATGTTTCCCCTTTGCTAAAGCGTATTGCACTCTGTAGTTTGTTCACAAGTGTCTTGTGTTTGTCTACTTGATTTTCAATCAAGCTGTTATTTGATTTTGCATCAGATAGTTGAGAGTGGCTGTGTGCATGAAAGGCTGGCGTCGCCTCACGTGGCCCAGTGGGTGTGTCTCTGTGTTCATTGGAGGGTGTGTGCTCTGTGGATGAGTTTGACATGTATGGCAACAGCACCACCTGCACGTGGAAAATGTTACTGCATGTGTTGGCTGTCGAGAGCCTTAGTTGGCCTTGCCAAGAATGACAAACACATCTGCTCTCCCTTTACCACGTCTTGCTGCCATATTAAATAATACTTTAATCTGACAAATTGTTCACTACTCATTCATGTAGGTTGCTAAGCTGCCATGAGAAATAATTACAAACATGCAAACTGAACCACAACCCCTACCTCTTCTTACCTGCCCTGCTACCTGTAACGGTACAATGAAACCAAATGAGTGTTGAGATTGACAGATCCCTCGTCCCATTGAGCTTCTCTGATTGGTTTGAAGGGAAAGCAGAGTGGAGATCCCTGTGAGAAACGCTGCCTTAACATTGAGTTACAAATGAATAACAAAATATGAATTAAATGTTGTTACTTACGATTATGCAAGAGAACAAGTAGAAATCAAAATGTGTATTTTTCAGTTAAATGTGCCAATGTGTTATTGAGCTTGTCTCTTGTAGAGATGGGTTGTGCGGTTTGGCCAGGACCCTTTTTCTCATCCTCTAGTCCATGTTGAACTGTGCATGTGTAGACTGGCCAGTGGATCCACTATAACACCCAGGATTAAGTGGTTCCACAGTGCCGATTTCCCGCTAAATAACCAGTCTAATTCTAGTCTGGTTTGAACAATCTTGGATAAATGTGTGTTCCTGACTTGCATGGATGGATCACATCGATTCACAGTGGAAAAGATGAAAGGCTTGTGTGAGCTGTGATGTTCACGGCCACAGAGCAGCAGAAGCTCACCAAATTGTATGATGAATAAAGATATTAAATAAATATATAACAAAAAAGGTAAAAACCATCATTAATGAAGCGAGAGAGAAAGCGAGAGACTCGAGGAGCAGAGCAACACTTCACTCAGGCTCAGTTCGCTTGTCTGTAATTTAACGTTTGCTTACTGATTTACAGTTACAGTTTCATTTTGCTTGAAATAAATCTTACACACTTGTTTTAACAATAACAAATTAAATAAAAACTAGTGTGTGTGTATAACAACATCAACGCAGCTAATGAAAAGCAATACTGCATGATTCACCCAGGCGCTTCCACGTGGCGAGCTTGTAACTAGCACTTTTCACTTGTATTAACTTGGCTCTTAACTTTCCTTCACCCTTCCTTCAACCCCCTCCCCTCCCCCTACACACACACACACATCAGACCTGGGGCTGTTCTCCACTAAGACGCTGGTGGAGGCCAACCCGGACCACCTGGTGGAGGTGCGGACCCAGCTGGCCCAGCCCACTGATGAGAACTGGGACCCCAGCGGCAGCAGGAAGATGTGGCGCTGCGAGAGCAGTCGCTCCCACACCTCCGTCGTCAAGTACGCCCAGTACCAGGCCTCGTCCTTCCAGGAGTCCCTACGGGTCAGTGGGAGACGAACACACACACACACGCACACACACACACACGCACACGCACACACAGAGCCACGCCACGCCACTGTTGGGTGACATCAGAGACCAGTGCTGCTACACTCTCTTTTAATAAAAGCTTTATACAAGAGATATAACATGTTGAATAAGAGTGTCTGTCACAGGTGATCAGGACATATTTTCAAATTTCATAAAATGTTCCACATGTACACACTTAAGTATTCTGGTATTTATTCATTAAGTTATTCCAATACTTTGTTTTGATTGTGTGTCAGGAGGAGAATGAGAAGAAGAAGGAGATGGAAGCAGAAGCAGCCTCCTCAGAGAAGTGAGTTCCTCCTGCACCTCCCACAACATCTGTAGGTTCTTTCTGTCTGTCTGACTACATCTCCCATGTCTAACTACATCTCCCATGCTCCCTCAGTGTGGCACGGCGAAGGAAAGGGCCCTTCAAACACATCAAGTTTGGCACCAACATCGACCTTTCTGATGACAAGAAGTAAGCGAACAGTTGAAAACAAACATCACAACGTCAAACGGGGTTGCCTGTTGGAGAGGCGGGGTAACACGGTTCGTAGTTGTAGTCTTGACCTTTTAACCTTTGTCCTCTCTTCAGGTGGAAGCAGCAGCTGCAGGAGCTCACTAAGCTGCCAGCCTTCGCTCGGGTGGTGTCAGCCGGTAACCTGCTTAGCCATGTAGGACACACCATCCTGGGCATGAACACGGTCCAGCTCTACATGAAGGTGCCTGGGAGCAGGACACCAGGTACACCAGCACAGACAGGCATCAGCAGCATGAACAGCACTGCATCTGCATGGATTGTTTTGATGTTTTTTTTTTCATAATTTGTAATTGTGTCCTTTTTTTTTTTTAGGTCACCAAGAGAACAACAACTTCTGTTCAGTCAACATCAACATTGGTCCTGGGGACTGTGAGTGGTTTGCTGTGCCTGAGCCATACTGGGGAATCATCAATGACTTCTGTGAAAGGTACCAGAAACTACACGGCCTCAAGCGTCATAATTGGTTATGTGTTGTGTCCCCGGGTTTGACACTGATACCTCTGTGTGTGTGTGTGTGTGTGTGTGTGTGTGCCTGTGCCTCTCCTGCAGGAACAATATCAACTTCCTGATGGGCTCCTGGTGGCCTAACCTGGAGGACCTGTACGAGGCCAACGTGCCAGTTTACCGGTTCATCCAGCGTCCCGGGGACCTGGTGTGGCTCAACACAGGAACTGTCCACTGGGTCCAGGCCATCGGCTGGTGCAACAACGTGGCGTGGAATGTCGGACCCCTCACAGGTGGGAAAACACTGGGAATACTTTCTTTTCTGGGATGAGGGATTTGTAAAGACTTGTTTCAAGAAGCAAAGGTTTTCATTGTTGCGCCTGCTGCTGATATAAAGACCTTAGGGGAAAAAGTGTAATGTTTAAGTACCACAACAGGGAGGCTTTAACCTGAAAGTTCAAATATGAGGTTTTGACAAGTAGGGTGCTGGTTTGAAAGGGCAATAAAGGGAATTCTGGGTGGGGACATTTGATGAGTAACGCTCTCCCTTAACTCAGTCACCACCGTCAAGGTCCTGGACGAGGCGCTTCACCCCTAGCTCCAGTGAACTTGCTCAGGTTGCTTCCAGGTGTAGGCATGTGTAACCGTATCAGTGCAGAAGCAGAGTGGTGCTGAAAAAGAGGATGCATGCTCAGCAAACCTCCCCGGCTGAATAAATGTTGGTTTCCACTGATTTATAGAGGCGGAAATAAAAGATGGTTCCTCTCGGTTTTCCTCCTCAGCCCATCAGTACAAGCTGGCAGTGGAGCGCTACGAGTGGAACAAACTGCAGAGTGTCAAATCCATCGTTCCCATGATCCACCTCTCCTGGAACATGGCCAGGAACATCAAAGTGTCCGACCACAAGCTCTTTGAAATGATCAAGTGAGGACATGAACTCGTTGTTGCTCTCAAATTACCAAGCATCATTTCTAATATGGATATCCAGTATGCTCAGCTGTGTGTGTGTGTGTGTATGTGTGTGTGTGTCTGTGTGTGTGTGTGTGTGTGTGTGTGTGTGTGTGTGTGTTAGGTATTGTTTGCTGCGGACGCTGAAGCAGTGTCAGATGCTGCGGGAGCTGCTGTTGGCTGCTGGGAAGGAGCTGGTGTGGCATGGAAGGACCCAGAATGAGCCGGCACACTACTGCAGCATCTGTGAGGTAAGGCGCAACACACACACACACACACACATGGGCCTGTAACTGTTCCATCCATACCTGCCGTAGGTGTGACCGGTCAGGTGACGCTGGAGGACTGAGGCACAGCGATGCCGGCCAAACACCAACCGGGCGTAACCCCTTCTCCGTCTGTCTCTCGTACCCAGGTGGAGGTTTTTGACTTGCTGTTCGTGACCAGCGAGAGCAACAGCAGGAAAACGTATGTGGTGCACTGCCAGGACTGTGCCCGTAGGGGGAGCACTAACCTGGACAACTTTGTGGTGCTAGAGCAGTACAAGATAGAGGACCTCATGCAGGTCTACGATCAGTTCACACTTGTAAGTATCATTCACACCAGCAAAGACTCGTTCCGCTTCCTCTAGCTTTGTGTCGTCCAACTCGTGTGTGATGATCTTTTCATAAGCAGTTTGGCTTCAGACTGGAATATGAATGTAAATCAATGTGCAGGAGAAAAGACCGAGAGCTCAGTCTGTTTTCCTCCTTCTCTCTACAGGCTAGTCCTCTGCCTTCCTCCTCTTGATGGTAACATTATGTTGTTCTGAGGACACTCAGAATCCTAATGGACTTATCGGAAACCCTCTCGAAACCCTTTTTTCTGATATTCAGGAAGTAAGCTGGCAGTCCTCCAACTGCGCTCTGTAGCTATCCCAAAAGGCAGCTGTGTGAAAGCTGTGCGTCTATGCAACCTGCCCAGAGTGGTGTGCCTCCCCCCAGTGGACTGGAGGGGGATGGCAGCATCTCCTGTCATCATGACCAGACTGTTCTACTGCTGGCCCAGCTGGACTTCTCTAGAAAACACACAAAACTCCACAAAAAATGATGAAAACATGTTTTGTATATATTATGTTACAACTGGCAACAACTTCACACAAAGACTACTGACTTGATCATTTTCTTTTTTCATTTTTGTATTCTGTTTGTGGGTTGACACAAGAGTTTTGTTTGCCCCCCCCCGACCCCCAAGATAAGTAACTAGCATAGCTGGTCTTTGTATGTTAGGTAGATAGTCTCCTTGATCAGGAAAACAAGAAAAACTGTTTTGTAATGTGAAGAGTTGAGTGACATGTTGATTGCAACACCCCCCCCCCCCCCCCCCCTCCCTTTTTTAAAATCAGTTTTATGTTTAATTTTGTTTTCTTGGAACCACGCTGAGGTTTTGGTTTCTTGGGTGAAAAAGGAAATCATTTAGAGAAACAACAGCCAAGTCACAGAGAGAACGGGTTGCACATAGACAAGAGTAAACTTTTAATTTGTGTTTTTCTTTTTTTCTAATTTTGATGTAAATTTACACTATTTATAAATGCATATTTATTGCTTGAAAATATTTGTTGATGGAATGCTGTAATTTTTTTTCCAGAGTACCTGCCATTAAATTTGAAGGAGCCTTGTCATTTTAAGCATGGCCCCTCATACGTTTTCTATATAAATAAAACTGCTTAGTAAGCATTGTACAGAGACCTTCCTTGAAATGTTTTATTGTTTGAAGGATGTTTTATGCGTCAATAAACAAAAAATGTCTTTATTTACATCTTTGTCTGTTGTGGTTATTGTTGATTTGTATTCGTTCTACATCCTTTATTATTATCGTTGTGTGATGCCCAGTTATCGGTAGGTGTTTTGATTTTGGCACTCCTGCAGTGTCTCTTATCCTTGTTCCACCATTTCCAGGAACTACAGATGCATTGTTGGTACTGTAGTTTATGCTCTCCGTGTATGGCTCAGTATCGCTGGTCGTAGCGGCACTCGGGGTACCTGTAGGCAAAGTGTTGGCTACAGGGCCTCAGTGGTCCCAGACGGTCCTTGAGAGCCTGAACTGCCCCATGTATCCTCCAGTCAGGCTGACTTGGGTCAGCACACATCTGCAGCAGCAGAGTCACGTTGCTAGCAAGACGTCCTGCTGCAGGGCTGAACTCTGATGAGAATGATAGAAATTCAGTACACACGTTGGTTATGAAGACCAATAGATGTTAAGATGAACAACAACAAAAAAAAACAATAGCAAGACCACTATTGTGCTTTTGGCTGATGGAGCACCAAAATGGAAATTTGCCTCTAGAAAAATTCTCTTATTTGACTGAAATCTGAGTATGGGCTCAGCGACCGGACAGCAGCTTGGAGCTGGTAGGAATTCAGTGACTTGCTCATCGACCTTTCAGCAGGTCAGATGTTTGCTAATGCGAGAGTTTGAACCCGGGTAGTTGCTTCAACCACTAGGCCAACTTGCTGCCCAATTGGAGCATCCCTACCAGCAACAGGTACGCTGTGTATTATTACATGGTGGATATTACATGTGTGAGGGGCAGACATGCACGCTCGGCCTACCCTGCCCTGCCTGACTCTCCCTGGCAGGTAGCAGCAACTTGGGCAGCAGGTGTCTGCACAGCATGGTGAAGCTCTGGGAGGAGCGCACAGAACTGCATGGAGGAGCCCGGTGGCAGGAGGATGCACCCTGACCCAGGCAGGAGAAGATGTCATCCGGGCCTGAGGGAGGATCAGGGAGGAAACCTGGACAAGAGAAGGAGCAGCAGGTCTGGTAGTATGATGGAAGGGTCAGTGGGGACACAGTATGGTATTGAAAAGCTCATTGAGCTCCTTGTTAATTTAGACAAGAGGCCAGGTGAAGACCGTTATGGATGAGAAGGACAACATCTGTATTCCTTATTTCTCTGTCAGTGTTAACAAGTTAATGACCAGCATGTCACTTGGTTTTCTTCTCATCTAGACTGCTTGGAAAATTGCCACTCAGTAAATCAGTAAAATGTCCATTTCAGCAAGTGGATCACCAGGACCAGCAGGCAAACACACCTCAACGCTTTCTCACCTACTTTAATTTTTAGAAGAACCCTTTGTAACATAAATCCCTTAATTCATTTATATATAAGAACTACATACAATTTTGAGGATCTTTTGTTTTTATCGGTGGTATATATATCTATCAATATCTTTGTCAACAACTGGAGATCATAGTTTACCCACCTTTTAAGTTGCCATCACATCAGTGACCAGGACCACAGTCAAACTCAGGTCCCAAACTTGCAGGGACAAAAAAAAACAATACAAAAAAGTGCCAATACATATCGGCCCTGAACCAAAGCAAATGAAAGAGCTGTACTGGCTACTGGGCGAGTGACAGGAATACATATGGCAGAACACAGATGATGGATGTATTATCCAAACAGTCATACAGACTGGCTCCTGCTTGGCAGTCACTTGCAATCAACTCTTAACAAAAGAAGAAATTCCATTTACTGGGGGTGTATGAGTTAACTGTGCAATAGGAAGATGTATATGTTATATTATATGGATGATAATGATGAAACCGATTCACACACAGGCAGCCACCATGTGATACAAAGAACAACAAAATCAGATTTGTTGTCTTTTCCCTGGTGGTCATTTCTACAACGCAGCTGACATCATGCGGTGTGTGCTGGGTAAGTGCAGGTCTTTCAGGGGCGCCTATTATCCCTGCAAACTGGTCCCCCGAATTTTCACTCCATAGAATCCACTGTAGACATGTCACAGTGAGATCCCTGCACCATAACAAAGATATAATACCTCATTAAATGTTCCCATGGTGCATCCAGCCGACCCACTCCGGTGGGTTACCGTTTTAGTGTGTGATGCAGATCAGCACGGAAATAATAAAAAAACAACCCAGGAATAAATAATGAAACTGATCAAAGTAGCTGGGGAAAAAAATCAAAAGCTTTTCTCATGTTTGCATCAATTTTCTATATCAAAGTTGTTTTTATTTAATCTGTTGGTCTCCTTTTGCTTTCTCAACGTTGCCTCTCTGTAGGTTATCATCTGTGGTAATTAAACTGTGGCAGCGTGCACGCTTTTTAAAGAATTGGTTCCGCTGCAGCAGATTTACTATCATACTAAAAACAGACCTAATGATGCCATGACTTACTGGAGAGGAAAAGAGGAACTTCGACAATCGACGGTTTCTAAAAGAGGAACTGATTGAGCGTCTACTTCCTCCGTGGTGATGAATGTCTAGAAACATTTTTTAACAGACTTCTTGGATAATGAGATTTAGATTGGGATCTTGATCTGATACAATTGTTGGTATATGTTTTGTTTGATGGTGTATTTGCCACCTCTTCTCACATGCTTGATTCAGCGTAACAAAGGGTACCGACAATCATTACCGTGTTCTGATGCTAAAACTAGAAAGAGCTTCATTCATGTGACAGCTTGTTGTGGATAATCGGATCGATAACGGCTGAACCTGAAACATGTTCATTGTTACTGCAGCATAACGAAAGAGCTTATTCATTTCTTGACAGTACCGGCTATAGTCTGTTTTTGTGCCTTTGACACACATCACTCTTCCCGTGGGTTTTCAGTTGAGCACCTCTTTGTGATGCAGTGGGACTGACACTACTAATGTTATTCCGCTTGCAGCCCCTCCTCTCACCTTGCACCAGATCTATGACTCCTATGGTGCTGGCGTTGCTGATGAACAGCCTGCCATCCTCCAACACACCAAACATGTCTTCATCCAGCCGGGTGTAGTAGAGCCTGAAGCCCAGGCTGTTGGAGGCCAGGCCCTGGCTCAGCTGGATCAGCTGGTAGGCTGCGTCTGCCCTGCGCTCCATGGAGGCCCCGTAAAGACCCGACAGAGGCCTGGAGCTCGTCCACACCATCAGCCTACCACATGCACCATGGTAGCGGGGGAAAGGCCAGCCCTCGGTGCTTGGGAACATCTGGGTAAGATGAAGGTGAAAGTCGGGGGGGAGAGGAGAAGGGATGAGATGAGTTGGAGAGGATGATTCTGTTTGTGATGGTGAAGATGAAGAGCATCCAGTACTAGCGGCTCCTTGACCGCCTCAGGCTACCTGTAGTACCAATGGGTGTTGATTGACAGCGAGGGTGTAAAGGAGGCGGAGTTTGTCTTTCTCAGTGAAGTGTTTCATTTGGAGGCTCCCAACGTCCGCCACCTCGGCGTAGCGGCGCACCACCCGGTCCAGCAGCCTCTGGGAGGGGCAGCGCAGCAGGGGAGGAGCCAGGCCCTGAGCACAGCAGGGAACCAAGTAACACCAGTAACACAGATCAGTCACTGTTGAGCTAACATTGATTTATTCTCTCATTCTATTTGTTGAACTTTCTTTTATTGTCACTTTGTTATCTGTTATTTATTACATTAAATATAGTATATTTAAAGTAATAATCCACAACAATTTCACATAAGTAAATGTCCATTTGGCTAGAGATTCAATTTATACTTTGTTTGGAATAAATAGAAGAACAACTGGGTAGTTAGCATGAGCAGCGATCGCCACCACGGCTGAACAAACTGAAACTTCATCAACAGAAACTCACAACACTGGCCACACTGACAAGTGATGCTTTGCACCAAAGATGTCGCCAAAATAAAAAGCAAAACATGGATCTTGCGGATTACAACTATTAAACTTATGAATATGTTTTTTCTTTCCCTTAATTCAGATGTTTTAGATTGGAGACTTTAAATTGCCCATAGGTATGAATGTGATTGATTGTCTGTGTTAGCCCTGCGAATGAATGAAAGGTAATGTACCCTCCATACCTGAACCATATGAGGCAGTAACAGGTGAGAGTGTTTCCACCTCTGGAAGCGGGTAGTAGCCCTGAGGACAGCCTCTATGCTACAGGGTCCCTGCCGGCCCGTGGAGCGACAGATGAAGCGGTCAGACGAGTCGTGTTGATGGGGAGAAGAGAGGAAGGACAGCAGTATCGGACGCCAACTCTGAAAATCATCTGTCAGATTCCCCAGGAAGCTCTGCCTGTCTTCCAGTGGGACGGCTCGTCCCGGGGACATCCACCAGCCAAACCTAGGAGAGTGAAATGAGGGACTTTGCTTTGGTCGTGGTAAGGGTTATTTTTCTTTAGGCCGATTGTAATCAGATGTGCTTTAACACCGTGGTGCTGTCATAATCTCTGTCTGGCTGATTGGAATGAGCCTTCAAAGGGTCACTGCAGTATTTTTCTGGCTGTGTGATGGAAGGGGAAATGGAAATATTATCTTTGGCAGAGATGACTGTTGGCGCTACTGTGTGGTATGAGATGTTGACGTGACCACCTTGTCGGTGGGAACATGAATACTAAGCTTACAACACTAAGCTTTGTCCTGAATTGTAATAACAATAACAACAATAATAAGCTATTTCTATCGCACTTTTCTTACAAAGTGCTTCACAATTAAGAATAGAACAGAAAAAACACACACATATATATATACAAATATCAGACATACATTGGGAAAGTTACAAGATGTAGCAGAACAAACAAATGGATAAATAACGTCCGCTTAATTTGAAAACGAACAAAACGAAACGAGAATGCATGTCTATCAAAGTAAGTTTTCTTTTGGCTCTTAAAAGAAGATACAGAGTCAGAAGAATATATTTCTTCAGGTAAGTTATTTCAAACATTAGGCGTTTTGTCTGGCAATCTAAAAGTACACTTCTGCACTTAAGGAGACAACAGTCCTGAAATATGAGCTGGAGCCAGGCCATTTATTGTTTTAATAGTAATCAATAACGTCTTAAAGTCAATCCTAAAAGTAACCCAGTGTAAGGTGGGACTAATATGATCTCGTCCTTTATTTCTAGTTAAAGCCTGGCTGCAGCATTCTGAACACGCTGGAGACGAGGCAAAGTTGAGGCAAGAATACAGTGGAATAGTCAAGATGAGATGAAGGCACGGATGACTTTCTCCAGGTCAGTAGTGGACAAAATGATTTAGTTTTAGTGGTTTCTGAATTGATAGAGGCAAGACTGAACACATATTTGGATTTGCTCCTCAACTCAGCAGAATCAAAAATGACACCTAGATTTATAGCAGCTGGTTTGACGTTAATTGATCATCTTGAATTATGAAAGATAAATTTGAAGGGCCAAAAGTAACAACTTCACATTTGTCATGTTTTGAGACATCCAACAATCAATATCTGCTAGATAGCCCTTAAGTATCATTAGGATGTACCAGCAAGTACAACTGTGTATCGTCAGCAGAGCAATGAAAGGAAATGTTATGTCTATGAATTAAATGACCAAGAAAACATGTCGCTAGAAAACAGAATACGTCCCAGGATGGAACCCTGAAGAACCCCACAGCTCAGTTTGGCAGAGGAAGATATAGAACTACCCAATGCAACAGACAACTGCCTGTCAGGGAGATATGACATAAACCAATAAAGAGCAATGCTAGATGATTAATGAGCTGATCAATGAGCTGCTTATGATAGCAAGAATAAAAAAGCAAACAGTTATAACGACCTCCTTTAGTAGTTTGGTCAGCAAAGACATCTAAGGACTGAGATGAGCATTTCATATGAGGTATAATCTCCAGAGGAATTGGGGCTGGCATTTGCTCAAAAGAACCTAAGTTAAATAGTTATTGCTGCTCTCAGCAACAAGATTAGAAAAATGTTTTCCCCAGCAGCCTTAAGTGCAATATTAAATTCTGTCAGGAATGATTTCCTACATAAATGAAAAACATCAAGTTTGCTACTCTTCCATTTATGTTCAGTTTTCCTGCACTCTGGTTCAGTGAACCATGGACAGATTTTGAGATCTAAGAGGAGCAACATCGTCTCCAGCAGGTAAGCAAATGCTGTTACATTTTCAAATATATTTTGGGGTAAACAGTCTGTAATTGAATGTGGTCTCAGACAACTAAAAACGATTTTATTGAATTCACTAGCAGTGGTGGAGTT
The DNA here is from genome assembly GCA_034670385.1 of Hoplostethus mediterraneus. NCBI lineage: Eukaryota > Metazoa > Chordata > Actinopteri > Trachichthyiformes > Trachichthyidae > Hoplostethus > Hoplostethus mediterraneus. The sequence goes on from JAXDDW010000073.1 coordinate 2,217,186, forward strand.
CATCACATGTAGATGTAGATGAAATTGTAGAAGGAGAAAAACAGGGATTATTAAAAATAATGGAAAGATGGTCAGAGAAAGGGTTAGAGTTATAAACAAATAAATCCTTTTAAAAAACTGTTTAAAGTAAAGCCAAAGGTCATTAGCAGGTCAAGTGTATGGGCAGGTTTATGTGTTGGTCTAGTTACAGATCGTGTAAGATCAAAAGTTTGAAAACTCCTGACCCAAAGTGTTATTTGACCAACACACATGTCGAAACCACCAAGAACAGTCAGAGATGAAATAACAACATCTCAGACCTAAATCTTTTCTCAAAACTTCCAACAAATGTGTGATGGACATTCATTGTGCTGCTGTAAGTGAGTCATGAACGTGGGCTCATTCATCAGTGTTCTGTATCAGGCTCGTAGGCATTGTGCTTGACAGTTATTTCATTATGGCAACTACAGGTGGCTGGGTTGCTCCGCTGGCCTGACAACCACATCAATGAACCACACTTCATTTATTCATGAGTCCTTTCTTCTTTGCTTGAAAAACAGAACTGGCAGTCTATGTTCCCCCCCCCCCCCTCACACACTTTGTTTCAAAAGGGAGAAAGCAGAGAGAGATGACATTTCAGAGAATGCCAAAGCTGGAAATCGAGGCATGGGCTCATACAGATGTTCAGGATGGAGTCTTTCCATATCTAAGCACATAGCGGGTAATGTTCGCCTGGATAATGTTTCTTACCTATAATGACTTAATTGTGCTTGAGGTGGAACAAGTTTTCTTTGCAGTCATGCATCACTTTGTCTTCATCACCTATAAAGTAAGATGCAGTTGGACTCACCTGATATGGTCCCTGAAGAGCTTCTTGCATATGGAGGTGCCCACACAGGCGTTACACCTGTCCAGGCCCAGGTAGGCTCGTCTGAGGCTGAGGGTTTTCTGCTGGGCTGAAGGACTCGAACCCTCCAGAGCTACTTGAGCCCAACACAGTAACACAACACACACCAACACCCCGGTACACCTACCGCCACTCGCTGTCCACCGCCAAGGATCGCTCAAGTTCATGGTGGCGCTGACATTTCACATATCCTCACTGTCACATCACACACAGGTCTGTCTCCGTTTGGGTCGTCAGCCTTCTACTTGCTATGATTGCACTGTACTCTCTGTGACTTGTTCGGTCCTTCACCGACTCACCTCAGCAGGAAACACACAGAGGATGCAGATAACTCAGTCACCATGGATACACTTCCTCACCCTTCAGACCTGGGCCGACCACATGCAACCATCAACATCCTACATAGCCGGCCTGGAAAAACCGGCCCCAGAAGCTACAGTGCTGCACTCTGGAGAGATGTCCTCAAAGTGGTTTGGTGGCCATGCAATCCTTATTTTATATAGAAGAGCGCCCCCCCCCCCCCACACACACACACACACACACATTAGATGGTGCAGGATTAGCCTGCCATGCATATCATTCATTACCTTTGACAACGTTCATAACCATGAGAGGCCACGTCTAGTGACCCATTTATGACATATGTTCATGTTCGAGCTATATGCCATATGAGCCCCCCCCCTTATGCGCTGTAACACATATTTGATGCGTGATAATATAACTCCATCTGTTCCTCATACACAATTACAGACGGCTGGGGTGTGATGAAACCAGAGGAAGCCTGATAAAATTCTGCTCATGAAAGAAACAACAGCCAATGTAACCTAGAGCCAGTAGATGTCACTCTAGCTATGAAAGAGATGGATGCTAACAGTGAATCTTATGTTTTTGACGCACACACACACACACACACACACACACACACACACACACACACACAGACTAATAAAAAGGATCAAAGCGCTTCCACAATCCTGAAGGTGTATTCCAAATATCTTAGTCATCTTGTGAGTCAGCTTGCATTTGTTCCGCTCCTATTTGTTTTTGCTCTTAAACCAAGTGACTCACACTTAAGTTGACACAGAAAACATATGCAAGTATTTTAGGACAGGAAATGGATGTACAGGAGGGCAAAATTATATTTCTTGGACTGTGTGGGTCAAGTGCTTTCACCAGCCAAGAGGAAATCATAGTCATTTGTGGAAGTGCTGGGTTTGAGAGGAATGTGTCTGAAAGGAGTGCAGACTACCGTTGATGGAGAAAGCCAAATATCTCCTGCCTGACAAGCAACGACAGACGGTTCAGATGTTTCTGAACGTCTCCGGAGACAGTAACACCCAACAGTCTGAAACGTTCCCATTTTGAGAGTTGTGTTTTATTTTTTGTTTTGTTTTTTTGATGTTTGGATGATTATAATAAGAACTGCACTTTTTAAAAAAAGGTGCAGTGCAACTCAGCTACAACTCTCTACCTTCTACCTTCCTGTGGGCAAAGTCCCGCATGCATGTAGCCTGTTCCATGCGCTTCAGTTTGCATTAACATGTTTTCTGTGAATATTTTTATAAGTAAATTTGAATATGATCATAAACTTGGTTACTTTAATTGTGTAAAGTCAATCCAACAATGTCATGACTTGTATCAATTAAAAAGATGAGGAGAGTAAGCCATTAAAATTAAATAATTCAGTTGTTGAGTTGATTTGATGAGAAATACTGTTTAGAAATCCTATCATACATTTTATAAGAATAGTATATAAATACCACAGCAAAACTATAAACGATAAGAATAGACATATTAAAGAATATTCAAGAGATAAAATACTACAAAGTATTTTAAGGTCAGTATAAACTCAGTGTCTCTGTAAGTCCTAGAGGAATAGGCTATTATAGAACTATTATAATGATTTTTCATGGGGAAGGAACATTGAAGCTCTATATTACTTTTGTTCTTTTGTTCTGTAGGTTATTGATTTCTAAGCAAACATAAGACCAGGATGAGGATGAGTATCCTGTATCATCAGCTCCAGGTTGTTCCTAGTGCTCACTGCGCTGCTCTTCCTTATATACGGCACAGAAATAGGCAGGTCTGTGCGGCTCGGTGACTCAACCGGGACTCATCGCCGTTGCGGTCGGTCGCGTGCGCCTCGCAGAGTTTATTGTTGGAATGAATAAACTACTGCAAACTTTTAACTTGAAACGACGTCGCGTAGGTACGGCAAGGCGAGGAGAGAGAGCAGCTGCGGGCAACCGGACAGTCATGTCAAGAGCTTCACAACGTTGATCCAAAATAATAACGTGATGAGGAACGGGGATGAATGGATATTTGCATCAGGGGCGTCAATTCACTTAAACCTATGATACAGTCCCTGACACCAAAACTTAAAAAAACCTTATATGTGATCATATCTGGGGACAAGTGGAGCAATAACTGATGACTTACATGTTATCATGTGGTCGGTGTCATAAGTTAAGAGACAAACACATCTTGGGAATGGTCCCGTGCGCTCCCTCGTGTTATTTTTTTAATGGTCAAATAGATTATCGGTTATACTGGATGTTTACTCAGCATTATAATGATAAAAACAACAAGATGATATTTGGGCTCGCTTAGGCTCTACCAGGTGTCACACCTTGCCATACCCAACTAACGGCCACGGTTTGCGGGCACTGCGACATCCACTCCACACCAAGTGGATTGGGTGGATTGCGCGTCACTGACTTTGACGCAAAGTGCGCACACGGCTGCGGAGGAAGCTGTGCGCACTACTTTCAGCGCCCACTTCACCCTTAACATTTTCAAAACCCATCCATTTGCCACTGCCGCGGGAACAACAAGGGCTCCATGTGGTAGAAGTCCCCTGGATTCTTCTCGGGTGAGTGATGTTTTTGGAGCCGTGAGTCATAGGAAGCATGGGGTTAACTTTTTGGGTTTTGGTTGATTTTTCCTCACACTCATATAAGAGATTTATAATTGATGTATGTAGGAGTGCTTCAATCAGCTCACCCACCCAACCCACACACACACGCGCGCACACACACACACACACACACACACACACACACACACACACACACACACACACACACACACACAGGCCAATGACCAACCTTCCACAACTCAGTGAGTCACTGGATAGAGGGCATATAAAGATGTAAAGGTCCCATATCGATCGGCTGCAGTTTGCCAGTACCACACAGGTCAGTATTGGTTTTCATAATTAGGCTGGTAAAATGCTTTTAGTGATGTTCTGCTCACTTGCTGCAGATCGGTGAATATACTTTTATACTACATTTGAAGAGTTTTGTTCCAAAATGAGATATCCAACTTTTAAAAAAACATGACGTGACTGATGGCAAAAAAAATATATATGGTCCTTTTGAAATGATCATGAGGTATCTTAAGTCCTTGATTTACACAATTATAGCCATTTAGATCATCTATATATTAAAATAATGCGGATGATTTTCAGGCAATGATTTTCTCTCCCATACAACTTCGACAGACACAATCAAGGCATCAATGCATTGATCGCTATAGCTTCTTTTTAGGAACATCAATTAAATTCAAACTTTTTAATTCCAAAATCCAACAGTACACAATAAAGATGTCCCCTGACAGTCAACACACTGTAGCTGCATTTAACACAGACTGTGGCAGGCACCCAAATTCCAAATTCAATTAATCTATCATGTTAAGGTGAAGAGGCACGAGGCCATTTGGCTGTGGCTTTGACAGTGATGACCATACAGTTGTCCCTTATCGAGACATTGGAAATCTCCATGGTAAATACCTTATTTTCTAAAATGTTATTGCCTGTTATTGACGTTCCTTTAGAAATTACATGCTATTGCAATATGAGGTTGAATCAGCGGGAGCAGATCTCAACACTGAGTCATAGTTTAAAAAATGTACGGAGGGAAATATTTAGCAGCCCATTCTGTCGTGGTTTAATATTGTCAGGCAGGCTTCTGCTCCCATGTGCTACATGTTGATTATACCTGATATCTTAGCACCCATCACAGAACTGGAAAGGATGGAAAAGACATATCTAACATCTAACATACTTGAATGGTCATTCAGCAGGTAGGTTGACAAAATTGTCTTTAAAATGAACATTGGCTCGATGCATGGTCCTCAAAAAACTGATTCATTTCCATGGCAAATGCACAATTATTTGGCACCATTTGGCACCATTATTTCTTGGTCCTAAGCACTGTCCATACATAAAACAACATTCATCTCCATGAGATTAATGAAATTCTTTAGAGCCATCTTGGCTGTATCAAAAGGGATTACCATGATATGCTGTGTAGTGTCTTTCTCTCTATTCCATCATATAAGGCAATTATAGTCATTCAAATGAAATGATTGTGTGTGCTTTGTGTATGCAAGTGAATAACTAGGGATGCACATTTGCACATCAGCTTTCAACCTGTAAATCTGTCAACAACGACACTGTATCTTTATTTACCTATTCATTATGTTGTCCTAAATATGTTGGAAATGTTGTAAATACTTGTTGTGTGATATGAAATACTTCGTTTTATTCTTAAATCCCCAATTCCCCAATTTTCACACAGGATCATTTAAGTTTCATCCAATCCAATCTGCTTTGTAGGCTAAACAGTGAACCGATTATGGACGGACCACCCTCCTCTGGTCACTGGTGATTGTGATGAAGCTCTCAGATTGGACCGGGGCCACATGGTGGCAGTGTCCGCAAATACTGCAAGGCCAGCAGCAGCCGAGGTGGACGGTCCATCCTGGAGTCACCAGTTCCAAGGTAGCTGTTTCGTAAGGGTATGGAGATCGTCTTCTGGCTAATAAGTCTCAGTCTGGTCCAGTGTAGAATTATTCTTGCTAGCCAGGATTTCAATGGGGGCTTCTGGAAAAGGCAGATGGCAGCCAAATTGACACGCTGGGCAATCAGCCAAAATCTTTAAATTCCTTCCCTTGTTATGTATGAATCACCATTACTTCTCCAAGAAACATCACTCACCAGAACGGCCAACTGTTGTCCTGTGGCTATAATGGATGTGACAGTTCCCTTTTTTGAATGAGATTTAACTGTCATCTGATGGATCGCATTACTAATATGAAACAGTGTGCGCATTAACCCACAGTGGTTCCATTTAGTCATTTTTTGTCACATTTACTTTCCATGAACATACTTCTACATCATACAAAAGTAACTAGGGAAAAGGTCAAGCCTCTCAAATGTATTATTAGAATGGTGAGTAATGGTGATTGCTTCCTTAACTGAGGAACAGATGCAACAATATATTTATGTTATTGACCGGCAGTGAGATTAATCTGATATTTGAATGCTCTGTTTGTTAAAGTAATAAAGCAGGTGCTCTGCTACCTGGGCAGCGGGGGGGAACTCCACGGCTCCAGCAGATGTGCATGAGAGCTCTTTTTATTGACACTGTTGACAGTATCATTACATCGTCTCACCTGTCCAAGTCCTGCTCCTCCAGTCGGGACTCTCCTGTTTCCTACCCCAGCTACAGAGCATCATTTTTGGGTGACTCACCGCTGACCTCCAAGAAGAGATCCAAAGAAAAGGAAAGTTAACATAGTTGGTTTCACATTGACTGGACTGGACAGAATTGTCTTCATTGTCTAAGTAGGACGAGGTGTGTGTGTGTGTGTGTGTGCATGTGTCTGTCTCTGTGTAGGGTTGGTGCATGTTTATGTGTGTGTGTGTGTGTGTGTGTGTGTGTGTGTGTGTGTCACATTGGCTACAGTTTGGGCTGTGTGACTTCCCTCTACAAACATACCACAAGATTTGGTCATCTGAAGTAGCTCTAACAGTCATCACATGGACAGTACGGTGCTTTCCAGCTACTAACACATTATAAGTCACCGGCCCTTGACTAACCAGCAGCTATACACCTCTGTCTGTGTGGGCACTACCGGCCTCCGTACAACAGATGTTGTTTAGAAGTGGACCGCCCGGCTCCCGGCGTCGACCTGCTGTTGTTCCGGTGCAGGATGACGCAGGTGTTGCCCAACGTTTTCCCTGGTTATGACTGTGTGACATCACCAGGTCCTCTTAGCGCGAGCCGTTTCCCAGTTCCCCAGACGCGCAACGCACTCTTTCAACTGTTGCACTGTTGTGTGTAAACACCGCAAACAAGTCAAAGAGCGCACGAGCACACATGACAGCTACACGCACACGCACACGCACACGCACACGCACACACACACGCACACGCGGCTCTACCGCTTCAGATCCTGCTGTGTCCACCGAGGCACCTGTCGCTGGGTGACGTCATGTATGACTCAGGTGAACGCATGCATGCGTGTGTGTGTGTGTGTGTGTACAGGCTCATACTGGCTGTGGGATGTTTGCATAATCAGCACAGCAGCACACCTTGGTCACAAGGTAAACTTTCCACTGCGCTCAGAGAAAAAAGACGTCCGTTTCACACTTGAGTAGTCAGGGAATGGCCTACATTCACAGATGAGACTGATGGGAGGTAATGAGTAGCAGAAACGAGTGTTGGGGACTTTTTGCTTCTATACATACAGTGGAAACACATCCCTCATGACTTTTCTGAAAGAAGGAAGTCTACACTGTTGGGTTGTACTGTTATACTTGGTTCTTCTATAAGACAGTCTGACTATGAACAAACTAAATCTTATGGATGCAACGTTTTGAGGTCTTTCAATCTGAAGGGGGACCAGCGTTATTTTCAGAAGGTCTTCCAATCATGACACTATCTAATCTGGCTGCTTTTATTTCCCCAAAACCTGCTGCGTATAGTCTAGTTCTGTAGTCTAGTCTAGTCTAGTTCTCCTCTTTGCCATGCAGTTCGATTCATTGTACAAATGAGAGTTGAACTGCGGTTCACCCCAGCCCTGCCCAGGAGACGTTAATGGTGGACCTGTTGTTAGCTTGAGTGATGCAACAGAGATCCATCTGTTCTGCTCTTAATGGTCATCAGGCCGGGCTACTGCATCTAAATATAGACACGATGAATTAAACGCAAATGACTCAGATGCTTGATGAGTGAGATGAGTGACTTATCCCCCTTTAGTGCCCCGCCGGAGTCGGTCGGTGTTCTGCCTGTTAGCAAACATGCACGCACGTTGAGTCGGGAGTCACTTCTTCCACTCTGGGTTGCCTCTCAAACCTTCGACTGTTAGAGGAAGGAGGTTGGGGGGGGGGGGGGTGAAAGGAAGAGGGATGGAGGGAGGGAAGAGAGAGGGGCTAAATCAGTTGGTCGAGGAGAGGAAGCTGTGTCATATCCAGGAGGAAGTGTGAGTCAGTGCTCGTACATTCCAGGGGGCTGATTCAGCGCTGAACAGGAAGTGGGAAACGCTCACTGCTGAGCTTTAACACCAGGAGGGAAAGAACCTTGTCTGGAGCGGTGTAACTGTAAAAAGAGTCCCCCCCCGGCACGCGCACACACACGCACGCACACACACACACACTGCTAACCACTCAAGAAGAGCCCTACGAACCCCAGGGAGAAGGACTTGTGACAGTGACAACAGAGCAGAGAGGCAAAGAGCTGTCAGAGAGGAGGAGGGCAGAGGGGAGCGCTCTGGGTCTTCCTCCGGCTATCTTCCTCTTTTCTTCGGTCCCCAGAAATCTCCCCTTCCTTCTCCCTCTCCCGTCAGTTCTCAGATTTCACAGTTCCAGCGATGGGAACTTAACCCTTTCCTCTCCAATATCACCCTTCAGTTTCTGGCGCATCAGAAAGTAATCCACACTCTCCGGAGCTGTTAAAGACGTGACCTGGCTTAACACGAGCTCAGAGTGTTGTACTTTAATATTGCCACTCGTGACATCAGCCTCGTGTCAATCGCACATGGCAGCTAGATTTTCCCCGTGGAATCTCTTGGTTGTCGTGACCCAGATTTCAGTTTCAGGTGAAGGGCAGGACGGCACGGCACGGCACGGCAGGGCGCTAGGGCCAGGGGGAGTGTGTGTGTGTGTGCGTGGGTGTGTGTGTGTGTGTGTGTGTGGGTGTGGGTGTGGGTGTGGGTGGGGGCTGTAGAGGATGTCCTTCCCCATTTATACACACCAGCCCTTGGCTGGTCTGTCCCACCCAGGCTGTCTGTCTCATGGTCACTGACTCTGTCCTCATGATAAAACACCAGCTTATCACCAGTTTCCATTCAGCTTTTTAGCCCTTATGTAACGTCAACCCAGGGAGGAAGTGCTGTCTGCTGTGAATGGAGAATGTATGTGTGTGTTTGTGTGTGTGTGTGTGTGTGTGTGTGTGTGTGTGTAGGTGTGCGTGGTTGAAGAGGCAGAATGAGAGAGAAGGAGCGACGCGTGGTGTGGAACAGGTTTCCACATGAGAGTAAACCCACCAAACATCGACAGTGGAAAAAGTGTACTCAGCTGATTAGTGCACGGGCGCGCGCACACACACACACACACACACACACACACACACACACACACACACACACTGTCTCTGTCTCTCTCGTACTGTCACACACACACACACACACACACACACAAACACACACACCAACTCGTTCCCATAGTCTCTCACACTTACACACACATCACTCTCACACTGTGTCTCTGTCTCACACAAAACCATGTTGTATTGTATGGTTGTTGCTAGGAGACAAACTAATTCCAAACCTCTTGAAACAGAGCGACTTACTCCTCATTTCTAAGCTGGTATAGTGGGAGAGAAAGGGAGAGTGAAGGCGAGAGAAGAGGAGGGATGAGGGAGGAGGGGGCTGGAACAGACAAGAAAGCAACTCTCCCACGCAGAAAAGCTTTCACTCTCAGCAGAAAAGAGTCCACAGGCTCATCAGTCTTGGTTTGACATTGTCTCCATGTATGCGCAGCATTCACGGCTGAAAGGGGTTTAGAGTGGACGACGCCACACATCCAGGATCAAACTATTATACAGTATAGTGGCTATTCCCCTCTGCTCGTGTTTTATATATATTTATATACGAGAGAGTGACAGCTCTGGCCAAAAAGACTTTTAGGATTCAAACAGGAAAATTCAATTGTAATCTATTATATTTTGGAAGCAATTCTTTAGGATTATGCTGGGCATCACTTCAATCCCAATGTACAGCCCAGTAGAAACCTAAAAGGTTGCTTCTCATATACAGTTGTAGTCAATCTGATTATCCGATTACCTACAGGGCATCCATAGGGCTCACATAGTAGAGGAGCTGTAATCTCAACACTCTGAAACAAGGATTATCTCCATGTACCAAGAATCACTGCTCTTCAATAGTGATTTAAATCCAATAGTCTCTTAAAACACTTTGTTAGGTAGTTACCTGCTGAGTTAATTCACTCTCAGTGGGTTGATCATGTAACGCAGATGCTTCCATATATTAACTACAATATGGATTCAGTATTTTTCCTATTCCTTACAGTGACGCCCATAAAGAGTTACCACTGGTTCTCAACCATGTGCCATTGTGGCCCAAGAGTCTGCAGGTTTTCATTCCTACCAAACACCAGCAGCAGCAGATTTCACTACTCAGTTCCCCCTCTGCGGCTCAGTGTGTGCTGGTTAGTGAAATCGGCTGCTGTTGGTGAAATATGACATCAGATGATATCCCAGAAGACATTTGAGTCGTATAACGTATACACCCATGCGCACACATACACAAGTCAAGAGAAATTCATTCACACCAGTAAACAATGTAAATACAAGCAATTGTTCAACAGTCATTTACATCGGTTGTTGAGAGGATTGATTAAACAAAGGCTTGGCGGCCGTCTCCCATGAGCAGGACAAAGGGGCGAGGCCTTGAATCTTCTGCACCCGGGAGATGCTCCGCCATGTTTGTTCTGACCTGCGAAAGACAGAAGAAAAGAAAGAGGGGGAAAAAAAACAAAAGCCAGAAAAGAGAAAGATAATCAATTTGTGTGACAATGTAAACCAGATTCTGAAGAATGGATTGTGTAGATTGACAGATTGAATGCACACTGCAAATGTACACTGAGAATGGTGAAACATTATAGGAAGGAAGATGAACAGAATCTGATTGTGTAAAATGATGTTTTTTTCTAAATATCAACAATATGAACAATCAGTGGTATTTTACATCAACAGTTTTTCTGCATGAAGAAACTTGGGGACTCATTCTTGCCCACTTCAGATACAACTTGTATAACCTTGTGATGGCAGTGATGGCATTGACATTGACATGGCATTGATGACAAAAAATGTTGAATGCCTTGAAGCACATATAAACTGGCCCAAGCAGTCCAGCTGCAGACCACCAGTACCAGGTATGACTGTCCTGGAGTGATGCTCTTCTTCCCTTTGCAGTCTGCTCAGGCTCCTCAAATACTTCCTAATGTTCACCCTGGATATCCCATGCTTCCTGACTTTTTTTTTTGCCCCTAAAAATGGACAAAAAATACCCTCTCACATTTTTTATTTAGCAGATACAAAATGTTCTTAAGGTAATATGAAAATGTGCCCTTTAGCCCATTCAAAACAACTGCATGGTCTGAGGAGAAGCGAGGCCTTCCCGCAGAATGAGTGACTGGGTGGAAGTAAGTAGTGCGGGTAGGCAATCGGCCTGCGTTGCGTCAGCTGTCAGCCACTAACTAATCAGCTGAGTTACACAAAACTACCCGACACTGTGGAAACAACCTGTCAAAATGACCCAACCGCCTCAACCCGGCGTTTTGCTCGATAAAACAACCCAGCGCCCAGGGTGCAGGAGTTATCCGTCTGCTCTTAAGAAATCACCAAACTGCTCTGAGACAACCTCGTTTCTTACCACATGAGTAAAGTATGCAGTTATGTGGGGCCAACAAAGCTGGTTATGTGTCAACCATGGTGGCAGTCAGGTGCTTAGTAATGTCATTACCTTGGTAAATGGAGGCCTCAACAGTCCTCGACACACAAACATGCAGACGCACACAGACGTGCACACAGACGTGCACACAGACGTGCACACAGACGTGCACACACCGAACAAGCAGGGCAGAGAATCGCATCCAGTCATGTGCTCCTCATTTCCATCATACCATCTCTCTTCCTCTTTTCCATTTGTGTCAACTCACCCCCTTTCTCCCTGCATCATCCCATCCTCTCTCTCTCTCTCTCTCTCTCTCTCTCTCTCACCCCCTCTCTCCCTCACCCTTCCCTCAGTATTTCACAATGCTCTCCCCTCGGCGGGATCCATCCCTGACACTGGCTGGTCTTCTGGCCCCGTCATGTCACATGCTGTGGCTGTGTGAGGTCAGCTGCCTGCCTGTCTGTCTGTCTGTCTTTCTGTCTGTCTGTCTGTCTGTCTGTCTGTCTATCTGTCTGACAGGACAGGGGGGGACATGCTGCGTCAGGGTTTCCCCCGGATAGACCTCAGCAGGACGGAATCCAACCAGAATGCCGATCTCACGCTCGTGTCAGTGTCTCTCTCTCCCTCCCGGTGTCTCGGTGCTTTGTGCGCGCTGAGCTGAACTTAGCAGCCTACGCGAGAGCGGCTTGTACAGCTTCACAGCCTCTTACCGTGATAATAAACGGCGTGCGTGTCACGGAATTACCGGTGACGGAGCTGAAATTACCCAGGGGTCAACTGGGGCGGTCGTACATCTCCCCGTATGTCACCTGCATGACGAAGGCAGGGGCCAATGAAGAGGCTGGTATTTTTAGGAGGGTATCAGCAAGCCAAGGTTGACACAGTCATCAGCACGCATGGCTGGCTTATTCCATTCAGGCTGTGCGTGTGTGTGAGTGTGTGTGTGTGTGTGTGTGTGTGTGTGTGTGTGTGTGAGGTGTGGGGGGTATTGTAAAACTTGCGTACAGTGTGCACAGTCTGAACTCCATGACCTGTATTATGTTCAATCTGAAACAACTCCTATACAAAAAGGAAAATGGAAAAATATGCTACGTCTCACCCGCCTCCCTTCCTCCTCGTCTCTCTGCCTCCCTGGTACTTTCTCTCTCTCTCTTTTTTTTTCCTCTTTCTCTTTCTCTTTCTCCCTGTCTCAGCTCGTTGCCCTTTGCATTATAATCTTGACCTGGATGTACCCTGGAATGTTCTCACCTTGGGCGAGAGAGGAAGGAAGGATAGGAGAGAGTGAAAGAGAGAGGGAGAGAGGCGTGATGGAGCGAATGTGTGGCATTCATTTGCTTCACTCACAAGATCACGTCTTTGGATTCGATGTGGATCAGATTGACCTACATGAGATCATATCTGCAGATTATTTGGCAGTAGATAATCTGCTTGTTGAAAGATAATTCCGGCCATGATAAAATAAACCTACATTTTCAAAATTTTTAAAAAGGTCTTGAAGCAGAAACAAGCTTTTTATTATCATTAGGTTGGAGTTGTTTGTCTACTCAGCACCATAATCTAATGCATTTGTTCCTGAGGGATGTAACCAGGGACCCCTCAACCTTACCAACTGTCTAAGGTGGAGGTTTGGTTGAGCCGGTCACGTTGGCATTTGGAGAGATATTTTTCCATTTAAAAAAAATGAAATGATAGAGCAATGCTGCTGAGATTCCTTTCTCCTTCCTTTCTGAATAAGCGTGTTTGGATGGGAACTACCTTTCATTCACAAAACAATGTTGTTTTAATGCTTTATTCATTTTGTATCCCTCCGTGGATCATGCTACTACAGAAATGTGTTTTCGATATCATTTGGAGTTGAATGAAAGGAAATGGCATCTAGAAGCAGGGAAATACGTCACATGATAACAGCTTCTCTGATAACAGCAGAGGGGGAGATGGTGTGCTGGGAAATGGACTTAACATTCACTGTTACCGGAGTTTAACGGTAACGGCTCTCTCAATGTCTTAGTGACACAATATTCAACAACTGGGGATTATGGACAAGACGGACAGGCTTGAACTGAGAGTAAATATACAGCGCAGTATGTACATTCAACACACTATCATGCGTTGGCACCCTCCATGCATAAACACGTTGGTGCTGCAGCCGTGAGACTCGTGTGAATCTGTCAATCTGTCTGCTTCAGAGATCCATCAGGCTCACGCGTCTACAGATGGATGCCCTACATTCCTATCGGACAGACAAAAAGGTTTCGCCATCACGTCAAACCGTCGACTTTTACCCCCGTCGTGTGAAATGCGGTTGGAGAAACTGTCCTACACTCCCTGCTGAAGTGTCCTTGAGCAAGACTGAATCTCTACCAGCTATAGGGGATGCTGGCCATGCTCAAATCTGGCGTAATTGTCCAGCGCTATCCAAAGTAAATGATTTTAAATGTGTAACGTCTCACTCTCTTTTGCGTGAGAGTGACATGTTACACCCTGCCGACTGCTCAGGTTGACTAAGGCTGTTTGAATGCCTGGTAACACCTACGCAACTGGTGGTGCTGCGGAGTGGCCAAGACCTTCACACCAGCCTCTGTGGTAGGTTCCACCTCTGCAGGGTGAGTCACTGCATGGGTTTGGTGAGGGATAATGGCAGACATGCTCAGATCTGCCCTGCTTACCAACAGTTTGAGTTTTGGTGAAATGTGGTGAAGCCGCGGTGGGGACAGACACAGTGTCTGAAGACAGTGCACGGCAGTAATTATACGAGTGTTTCCATTCCATGATCTGGGATATCAAGTTTCAATCGATGGTTTAGTCGCTGGTTTCAACTTTTGGGTCGTCATGGTTTTTTTTACGAAATTGTCATGATTCAGTGTGCGTCATGAACTTAATACATTCAGCTTCAGCCTTTGCCGTGGTTGTCTATGTGTATGTAAAATGGTAATTTGGACATGGATGTGGTCCACCCTGTTTATTTACCTCAAAGCTGCTTTTGCTGCATCATCATCTTTGATACTTTGTGTCTGGAGTAAAGACATTGATCAGGAATATCATCCCGTTGTAAATCCTTGCTGAGTTTAGAGGTTGTTGTTTCTAACTGGACCGTGGAAACAGAGCCAGTCGCTTAGTGGGATTGGCAGAGAGGCGTAGTTTGGAAGGAACTGGTTCCACCAATCCAAACTGTGGCCAGAAACCAAGCCTTCCAGCTCCCATGGAGTCCAGTGGGACTCACTTTTATCACTGACTGTGAAATGAAATCTGAAATGTACAAAGTCCTTCCATGTTTTTTAATCCCAAACCTGGCTTGTAATTTTACCATAATGAGATAAACAGAGCCTGGATGAGACTCTGCGGCTTGAAAAAGTACTTTGCTGCAATAAGTAGGACTTATTGACCTCTAGAATATCAGGGCATAACGAGAAATGTTTCCAGGACCAAACGTCTCCTTGATATTAACTATTAGACAATATCCACAATGACACAACCCTGCTCTCAGTTCAACATGACTCATGTCCTCAGGGGACATGACACAAGCACAGCACAGGGTCTGTACTATTACAGTACTGTGTTACTGACGTTGTGAGTTCAAGCCCAACATTAATACAAATGGCATAATATATTGTGTATTTGAATCTGCCCTCAACCTGTTCCCCGCCCCCTTCATCTCTCCAGCCCACCGGGTCCAGAGCAAACTAAACTTTAAACTCTCGAAAGCAAACATTTCTATCTGAGTGTTGAAGTACCAGGCAAACTGTCAATAGATGTTTTACATGTCTTACTGTTACCAAACCGCATGGAGATACAAGCTGTATTACTGTTAGCCAGCCTTCTTGTTTTTGTGAAATCTGGGAGGCGTTTAGTGATGCAATTTTACAAAACTTCATGAAAGAAGGAAAATGCACAAGATGAGAGACTCGTCTGACGCCACAGCTCCCTCCCAGAGGAGGTCAGCCGTCAGAGAAACAACTCTTCTGAGTGAGTGGTCAACAGTTTGAATCATACATACTTATGATACAGTATTGTAAATTGTGAACCTTAAATAAATGTTTGTTGACAAAATAACAGAACCACGGGTATAGAGAAATCCTTGGAGTTTGCCATGTGACTCCACTCCTGCTGTAGTCCCTCTCTGTGCATCCTCTTCTATGGCGGCATATGGGTGACAAAACCCACGAGCGCAATTGAAATCATCGCACACATAATTCAAACAGTCGCGCACACATATTATTCACACTCGCGCACAGAATATATCTGCTCACGCGATATTGTAACCTGCGAGGAGAAATCCATGTTTTGAGCGCGCGCAGAATCCGAAGCAGCGCACACAACTATCATTGCTCACCTGCTCGCGAAACTTTCACCTGCTCGCTGGTGAGTGTTTTTTCTTTTTGGCAGTAAGTGGGCGGAGCCAGTCACAATGGTATCCCTAAAACTAATTAGTTACAGTCCTCGTCTTCAGTCCTCTCGCAACCAGAGACAGCTCGCCTTCAAAGTAAAAGTTGTGCGTTTTGAAGGGTGTTGGCTGCAGCAGCGGTCTATTTAAGGAGAGCTCAACTAAATAAATAAACAAATAACCTAAAGAATGAACATAATTCATACAGTAATATTTCTGCCACTTTCCCACAACTGATTGTGAATAAATTGCCAAAGGGCGCAAACACTGGAATTATTATAGAGTGCTGTGATTCATGTATGTATGTAATGATTCATGTATATATATTCATCAACGTATTTATTTGATTAATTCTACTTAGGCCGAATCCCATTTCTCATTTTCACCCCTACGACTCGTTTTCGAGGCCCCTCCCCCTTCGGCTTGGCCCTCGGAACAGAGTCACAAGAGGGTCGTGGTTGAAATCTCTCGCTATGAAATGGGAAAACCCTTCAAGACCCTGATACGTCATCCATGACGTTTACGTAAACAGTTTGTTATCGGACATTACACATCACAGTGACATTTGCGTTCATCTGATGGAGATAGAGAAGCATGGACGCTCACGATTCGTTCACAACCTCTACGTTTCACGCTATCAATCGATCACAAGTCATTAAATAAAAGACCACTGATAATTACCAGTCCACTTCATGACAGAGGTCAAGGTATCAAGGTATTCAAGTGAACTCTTTTTTTTCTTCCATCAACCACTTCACAGAGCATAACGTTTTATTGTTTCTCCTTCCTTGTTTTCTTGCACCGATACAAAAAAGCCAATCACTGTAACCAATTAGATTTAGGGATACCACTGTGACTGGCTCCGCCCACTTACTGCCAAAAAGCAAAAAACGCGAGCGAGCAGGTGAAAGTTTCGCGAGCAGGAGAGCAATGATAGTTGTGCGCGTTGCTTCGGATTCTGCACGCGCTCAAAACATGGATTTCTCCTCAGGTTACAATATTGCGTGAGCAGATATATTCTGTGCACGAGTGTGAAAGCTTCTCAAAAATAATATGTGTGCGCGGCTGTTTGAATTACGCGCGCGGTGATCTCAATTGCGCTCGCGGATTTTGTCACTCATATGCCGCCATACTCTTCTCTCTAAAAGGTCTCTGACTGAGGTGATAAATGTCTCCTTGCGACCTCTGCATGTCCCCTGCTGGGCTTTCCTCCATGTGTAGGCTTGCTGCTGGGGAAAGCCCTGCTGGCCTAGAGGACAGCCGCGTCACACCGGATTGACTTATGACAGCGGTGACGCAGAAGAGAGAGGGAGTGTGTTTGTGCTGCCGGGGTGAGAGCGGACATCAGGCCGTGACGTCACCGATGCCACCCTACAACCACAGCACCTTCACCTCGTACCCTCTCCTCCTTGAGTGTGTACATACGTGCGCGACACAGGAAAAACAGACGTTTGTGTGTTTTGCAGTCCTCGCCTCACACGCGTCACCAACAGCTTATCAAAGCAACAATGAGCTGCCCCCACACCCCTCCCATTACGGACCATTACAGACCATTAGCAACCACTCACATCGTTGGGATTCCTAGAGTTGGTCCCAATGGATTAGTTCAGTTTATGTGGACATTGTCACAAAGGCCGAGTCTGGGTGACTGAACTTTGCACTTGTGCTGATGGTTGCAACTGGATGGACTGATTTAGCACGGGGAATATAGAGTTCACTAAGTCAGAATAATACATAATAATGCACATCATTAAGAAATATACCCAGAGGTGCTACTGACAGAGCAAAATTTCAATCTCATCTTTTTTACATTACATTACATTACAGTCATTTAGCAGATGCTTTTACCCAAAGCGAAAGTGCATTCAACATAGATAGGGAGAAAACTACTAGTCACCAGAAATCGTGAGAGCATTTCCTTCCTCAACAAGCAACTAAGAGCAGAACCAGTGCAAAAGTTAGCTACCTACTTTTTACTTAAACAATTAAGTAAAGCAAATAAACAAGAGCTAAGACAAATAAGTGAAGCGTACAAGCGTATAAGCAAGTGCTGAAGATGAATCTATCCCACGACTCTCTCTGTCATTCAGAACTTATTAGAGAACAATATGCCTTTTTAGTTTTGCACCATTACTATTCATCCAATTCACACACCTTCTCTCTCACACCTACTCTGGAAACCAATCACAAATCAACATGTTCTATATTTACTCCCTCAGCTGTTCCCGTATGTTGCTGTCATTTCACCTGCTGCTGCTGTCAGTCTCCCACCTCCAGCAGCATCAAGACCATCACATCACCCAGTGGGGCTTCATCTTCAGCCCTTGTCTACAGCCTATTCAATGGGGATCTTCACCCCATTATTGGATATTTTGCCTTTTTATTGATTTCAAATAATAAATACCAATAATAATATCATATTTACATATATTATTTATAATAATAATAATTAATTATTTTCAATAAATCATGTTTGAATTAGTAAACCTAGTCTCTCACACATATCCAGAAATCACTTGCCTGAAAGAAATCACCAATATTCAACTTTTGGATGAGAGCAGATACAAGAACGTCTTACTGTCCAACTTACAACTTACTGTAATCTTTATATCAACAATACAAAAGCAGACAAGTGGAGTGTCCGTGGCAAGGCATAAAAATAGGAAGTCACTGATGATGGCAATTTATTTCATGCCCAACTGAGAAATGCAAAAAAAAGGAATAGAGACATTTAGAGACAGAAGACATTTTGACTTCAGCAGTGTCACTGAGGAATGGACATTCACAGGTGATAATCACAGTTTGCAACAGGTTCTGGTGGGTAAGTATTTTATCTCTGTGTCTTGATTACATATATTTATTATATTTGGTTGTGAAATATGCTTTCCATCCCCATATATGTGATGGGACGTGCATGTAGGATCCATGAAAATGTCTTTTCACTTATGAGTTGGCATTTGGGACAAACATCCTTCAGTGTCTGTATATACATTTGATCAGGTGGGTAATTGGGTAATCTTTGCGGTTTTTCCATGGCCATTAAAGGAACTGATTAGCTGGTCAGTCTTTATTTATGTTGATGTTTTGAAGAACAGAAAGAGCTCCGCATGAGTTCATCAGCATGTGATTGTGAGACACTTGTTTCTGTGTTTCTCCTAGCTGTGGAGACAGGCTCATATTTTCACCTGTACTGCAGCAGCACATCTGCCAGGCGGTGACAGGGCCCCGGAAAAAACACAACCTGGTGTCGCCACTGAATATAATTCCCCTCATCCTTGAGCGTCATCGTGCCGCATCTCCGTCTCTCATAAACCCCGACGCCTTCACACATGTTTACACGGCTGGTTCACTGGTCTCTGCTAGCCTGGTGTTTTATTCATGTATGTTGTTTCCTAGCAGTGTGGATGGAAAAAAGGAACCCGCTGATGCATTCAGGATGCAAGAGAAGCTACCATAAAAAATACACACACACACACACACACACACACACACACAACCACGCACACAAGGTATCTTAAGGGAACATCTGATTCCCAGCTTATTTCAAATGCTTTGTCATGTCTAAACTAACTTAATTCTCAGTGGATGTAAAAGTTGGTATTGGTGTGCATGTTGTGTGTGTCTGGTGCTTGCGTGCATGTGTGTGTGTGTGAGTGTGTGTGTGTGTGTTTGAAAGAGAGCGTGTGAGTATGACTTTCACGGCTGCACACATAGGTAGGGATGGTGTGATATGTTCTAAGAGCAGTGCTGGTATGTGTGAGGTTTTAGTATGATCCCAGATGGGTGTGTGTGTGTGTGTGTGTGTGTGTGTGTGTCTGTGTGTGTGTCTGTGTGTGTGTGTGTGTGTGTCTGTGTGTGTGTGTGTGTGTGTCTGTGGGCTGCAGGGGGAAGAGTCAGTCTTGTCCCACTAATAAGGAGCCAGTCTGACAACAGCCTGACAGACAGCTAGCCCAGCGCTGTGCTGAGTTACTAGAATATTCCTGGCATCTCTTGCTTGGGGTTAACTCCAGGGACAGATAAGCAGCATTGAGTAAATTTAGATTTTTCAGATTCCAGAGCCCACCGTCCATACGTGCTATTCAATCTGACAAATGACAAAATGAGTCATTCACTGGTACTAATGTGCAATATTTCTTTTTATTGAATTGTCAAACATTTGAGGCACAATAACAGAATAAACGGACACTTACCCTATTGAGTGCTGGAGGGATTGAGAGCTGCTTATATTGCTAGCCAGAAACCCAGCAGACAATGTAGCTGTAGAATTGAACCACACAGAAATCTACATTGTATGCCAGGTTCAGGACAGAGCAAAGACATCTCCCCCTCCAATGTCACATCAATTAACACCTTTCCTTTCATGAAATCTCCTCAACCTTGCATGCTTTCATACAGCAGCACATTTTTTTTTTCCAAAGAACATTTCTAGTTCAAAATTTAGTGGTTCTGGCCAAGGACAGTTAACAGAGAGGACTTGAGAGAGCACCACGGAGAGACATAGCACCACGGAGAGACATAGAGAGGCAGAGACAGGGAGAGAAAGAATTTAAAGAAGAATGGGGGAAGAGGAAGGAGGAAAAAAAAAAAAAAAAAAACCCTGACAAGGGCCCGTTGTGGAGTTGTGACACAGAGAACATCCTGTCTGTGGGGTCACAGGATGGAGCCCCCGTGACATCTCAGCCAATCATAGGAATGGAATGTGCCACCAGCCAATGGGAGGGGAATGGAATGCTCTACCAGGAAGTGGGCAGAGCCGTCAGAGACCCAGTAGCCAGATGTAGCTGCTGATTGCTACACAGGATCTACACTGCCTACTGAGCAACTGACAGCACCCAGAGCTGTGAAACATGAATGGCAGCCGGTGTGGTCATGCCTGGGTGAGAGGACCGCCGGGCTTGTGAACACTGATGAGTCCATCTGAAGAAAGAGCACAGAGAAGGAAAAATTACATTACAGACAATAGATTTAAGATGAGTAAATACAGACACAATTACCTGTTTCATACGTAGTAGGTAGAGAGAGTGAACGAGGGAATGGAGGGAAAGAAGGTTGGAAACAAGTGGAGTAATGAGAGGAGCCGGGGATGGGTGAAGGAAATAATGATTAGGGTGATAAAAAAAGACAGAGGAGGATGAGGAGGATAGCGGAGAGGGGACAGCCTGGATGATGGTGATGATAGAGCGGAGACGAAGAGGAGCCCGAGGGAGGGGAAGGATGTGCGGGATTATCTGCTGACGAACATCTCGGAGCGTGACATTATCAGTTGCAGATTCCTGTCATTCCTTCACATTAAGAGCCCCGAGGCACAGCGAGCAGCGGCCATGCTGGCTGCAGCGCTGCTCTGACACATAATGGGAGCAGTGACCTTACAAACAGACCTACATACAGGTGATGAGGCAGGAGAGGAGAGGAGGAGAGAATGAATAGAAAAAGGGAGAAGTATATGCATAGCTGAGCTCTCTCTCTCTCTCTCTCTCTCTCTCTCTCTTTCACTGCGGTTGCAAGTCCAGCTGCATACCTGAGGCCTCATGACCATATTGATCAAACATACTCTGACCAGCTGATGGTCACTTGACTCCAATTTCTCGTTATTACGGGAATTGTGCTCTCTCTCTCTCTCTCTCTCTCTCTCTCTCTCTCTCTCTCTCTCTCCTCCCTTATCCCCCCTTTCCTTCACCCTCCATACATTCCAGCGCTCCCTCACCATATTGTCTCTCTCTTTTTCTGTCTCCCTGCAGTTTTATACCATGGTAAGGAAGATGGCAATGAGAGTTTCATTGTCCTACATGACTTTAATGCTGCTTTAATGCAGGTTGAATGTGACTTTTGTGAGTGAGTGGTGGCTATCCCTGCTGTGCTGTATATAGGGGGATGTGAAGGGCTATGGCCTTAGCTGGAGGGGAATACAATTTCTAGAGAGGGAGGGCGGCAGAGTGGAGGAAGGGAGAGACAGCGTTGGGAAGGAGGTGAAAATATATTGGAATACTAAGATGGACTATCTTACCTCTCCTCAAAATGTAGTGGCTTTGGAAATGTGGTGGATCAGTGGCGCTTCTGTGTTGAGAAAAAGCTGCTCCGAATTTCTCAGCCAACCTGCAAAAACAGAAATAAGACTGGAGGTCAGAAAAATGGTCACTAGTGCTGATAATATACAGGAAACACACAGTACAGTATGTCACTGTGCATCAAATAGGACTACCTGTGTGGCAACGTAGTCAACCCACTTACAACTACACTGTAAATAAGCACATTAACTGGTCTAGACCAGCGAGCCTGACTAAGCTCACAAGTCTTATAAGGTGATAAGGTGATAAGGTGGTAAGGTCATAAGGTGGTAAGGTGATAAGGTGATAAGGTGATAAGGTCTTCCCTCTGTCTCTCTCTCTTATCTCCGTCTGTTTTCCACGCTTTGGTGATGCTGCCACCGCCGCTGGGCAGAGAGGTCAAACGGACGTAAACCAATCTGCTTTTTCCACTGAAAGTGAAACCCTTGGTTTTTGAGAAAGGGCATGCTTAGCGGGACAAGGTCAGACGCTGTGACAGACAGGAGACAGACAGGAGACAGACAGGAGACAGACAGGAGACAGACGCTGTGACAGACAGGAGACAGACAGGAGACAGACGCTGTGACAGACAGGAGACAGACAGGAGACAGACAGGAGACAGACAGGAGACAGACAGGAGACAGACAGGAGACAGACGCTGTGACAGACAGGAGACAGACAGACAGGAGACAGACAGGAGACAGACAGGAGACAGACGCTGTGACAGACAGGAGACAGACAGGAGACAGACAGGAGACAGACAGGAGACAGACAGGAGACAGACAGGAGACAGACAGGAGACAGACGCTGTGACAGACAGGAGACAGACAGGAGACAGACAGGAGAGGGAATCAAACCTCCCACATCTGATCGCACAACCAGCATCTTCCAAGGACTGTTTCTAGCTGGGTGTCTAAAAAGCATCACTGTCAACATCGCAGAATTCAAATAAGAAAAAATGATAGCACCCTCAATGACGGGTGCATTAGAGGTTAAGGAGGATGGATCTAGGAGGGGTGAGTGCCAGGAGGCCTGGGGACGGGTGAGGAGGCCTGGGGACGGGTGAGGAAGCGTGAGGAGGGGTAAGCCAGGCGTGCCATTCCATTCCTGCCTGCGCTGGGCAAGGCTATTCCTAGAGTGTGGTATATGTCAGTTGATGTGGGTTTCCTCTTAGCTGCCTGGAAGATGACTGGGCCTGACCACATCCACATTCACACACACACACACACATACAGACACACACACACACACACACACATACAGACACACACACACACACACGGACACACACACACGCACACACACACATGCACACACTACAAACAGATCCAGAGAGTGACATCTGTGCACACAAACAGAAATGTATACCGACATGTCCACACATGCACAGAAATGCACATGCATCCATGCACACACACACACACACACACACACACACACACACACACGCACACACACACATTCTGAGGGGAGCAAAGAGGAACTGAATCATTACCCTGCCTTGGCCTCAAAGTAGGGGGTGACCACTGTACAAGTATGTGTGTGTGTATTTGTGCAAACATAAGTTGCAGTTGTGCAGTTGCAGTATGTGACATTTGGGTGTATGAGCTGCGTCTCTTACTCAAGTATGTGTGGGCATGTGTGAGCTGGGTGTGGATGCATTCCCTCTCATTCTGTCTCTTTGCGCTGGTGTGTGTGTGTGAGTGTGGATATGTGTGTGTGTGTTTCACTCCCTACTGTGCGTACTCAATATCTTCGCTCCTGTCACCACATAATATCTGAGTTTGTTTTCACTATAACACTATTTCAGCAATTTTGTTGACTTCAGGAAATGAAAATGGACAATTGAACATCTCACAAATGGATACGGTTTCCCTCGCTAGGATGATTCCCAGACTGACTGATGCTCCGTCTGCAGGGTGATCGGGAGACAGGCCCACAATACAGCACTCACTAGCAGCTTGCCGCCAATTAAGTCATTCCATGAGGTCAGCAGCCAATCAGATATCAGCTCTCAGCTCCCCAGGTTCCATTAGGCCCAAGCCCGAGAGTCTGATTGGTTGTGATGGGTGGGTGAAAACGTCCAACCAGAGAGAGGAAGCCAGTGGCTCAGATTGCCGTTCTGCGGGGACAGAGGTTATGGAACCTCGACCCCCCCGCCATCCCCTCTCCCTTTCCAACGTTGTTCCCGGTCCCAGAATATTCTCCTGCTATCCAAGGGACTGTCACTGCCAGGCTGGTGAAGTCACTCCACCGCCCCCCTTTCTCTCTCTCTCTCTTTCTCTTTCGCTCTCTCTCTCTCGCCCTTTCACTTTCTGTCTTTATTATAAGCCGAGGAGATGAAACAGGCTTTATATGTAAAGTGATCCCAAATGGCTCCTCTGGGTGCCGCTGGGTGGCTCACACAGCCAGTCAACCTGAAGACTGAATCCAGGCCTAGGCGGGACAGCCAAAGTGCTCCTCCAGAGAGCCCCAGCCTGTAACAGCATGTGTACCCCAGCCCCAGGCCCAGCCCCAGGCTCAGCCCCAGGCCCAGACCCAGAGAGAGGGGTGTCTGCAGGCCCTTCCAGGGGGCTGGACTGATGGGAAAGAGCTGGCAAGACGACCAAGGAAAGCTAACTCCCTCCTTAAGCTGCTTTATGAAGGCCTGGCAAATGTGCAGAAAGCAAGGGAGGGAGGCGGCAGAGGAGGGAAAAAATAGAAGTATAAGAGCAGGGATGGAAGGATGGAAGGTGTCCCATCCTCCAGAGCCAGTGTAATGTCTCTCCTGTGCCCCCTTTCCCCCCTTGGCCCTTGTGGGGTCCCGGGCTCCGGGCAGGGCCGAACGACTAGTGTTACACCCCGGCAAACACAGCCGTAAATCTGCTTCATTACTCCAACACAAGGCTACCTAGAACACCTATAATGCGAGCTCTGTTTCCGAGCGCCGTGACCTAGCTGCTGATACCTGAACTACCTCCACCCTAAATACTAACACAAACATTGATAAATGGGCCTGGACAGACCGAAGGAAGATAACTGGGCTGCAGTGGCTTTAAACACATATAGGATTGGTTGCTAGTTGAACTCCGCCTGTATGAGGCTGTACGTTCGATAGAAATCAAACGAATCCAGCGGAATCACAGGGATCTGGTCCATAACTTCAGCTTGTATAAGAGCCCGCTAGATGATCCTAGCTCCTTGCAGAGGTCCCGCTACTGCAGCCAATTTGAGTAATCAGCCAGGTTGAGTCATTGCACCAACTGATTACCTTTGGAAAACAACAGGAACACCTTAAAAACGCGGATCTGCAGGCCTTGCCCATTGATCCTGGTTTTCCATGACGTGCTTCCGTCTCCACAGCCTCTTCTTGACACTGCCACTTATTGGAATTCAATGCCCTCTCAGAGCGGGGCCCAGGTAGGGGAAGCTCTGCCCATATAAGGGTGAGGGAGGAAACAGGCCAGGTGTGTGTGGTTAATACACCGTTGGAAGGAGCGCGCTTGAGTACACAAACACACACGCGCACACACACACACACACACTCCTTGAAACAGGCTCCTCATGCTGCCGTGCACACATAAGCTCATTCTTACCCCCCTTACCACACACACACACACACACACACACACAGTGTCGTTACATCAAACCAAGTGCAGCCCTGTGACGTCTGAGTTATGCCGCTAAGCTCTTAGCTGTGATCCGCCTGTGAATGACAAGACTTCAAGCCAGAGTGACTTTTGTTGCTGTGTAAACAAAGACGAGTCATGTGAAAAGGAAAGTGAGGGAGAGGAACGTAAAGAAAAGAAAAGAAAGAATGAGTCAAGTGATGGTTTAGATTCTTCTCATGCTGCTTAACCCACTTTTAGTTACATAACTGACAATGTTGGAATAGTTACGGTGTCACAACGTCTTACCTCCTGACTTCGGTCTCTCTCTGTGTGTGTGTGTGTGTGTGTGTGTGTGTGTGTGTGTGTGTGTGTGTGTGTGTGTGTGTGGTGTTCAAGCTAAGCCCCGTCATTGAACACTCATGTCCCAACTTAGTTCCAAACTTTCCCACCTCATTGAATCATTTGCGTTCAGACAAGCCACCTTTCATGAAGCAGAACCGCCACCTGATGATTCAACCACGCCGCTGACCGGTAACACTGACCACCTCACGCTAACACTGACCACCTCACGCTAACACTGACCACCTCACGCTAACACTGACCACCTCACGCTAACACTGACCACCTCACGCTAACACGGACCACCTCACGCTAACACTGACCACCTCACGCTAACACGGACCACCTCACGCTAACACTGACCACCTCACGCTAACACGGACCACCTC
This sequence comes from Hoplostethus mediterraneus, assembly GCA_034670385.1. Taxonomy (NCBI): domain Eukaryota; kingdom Metazoa; phylum Chordata; class Actinopteri; order Trachichthyiformes; family Trachichthyidae; genus Hoplostethus; species Hoplostethus mediterraneus. Next base: position 2,243,576 of record JAXDDW010000073.1, read on the forward strand.
ACGCTAACACTGACCACCTCACGCTAACACTGACCACCTCACGCTAACACTGACCACCTCACGCTAACACGGACCACCTCACGCTAACACTGACCACCTCACGCTAACACTGACCACCTCACGCTAACACTGACCACCTCACACTGCTACTGTGCACCGGACAATCAACTCAGGATGCCTCCACTGTTTTCTTACATTTAAAGTAATTGTAGTGAGGTAGTAAAACGTAACCTGTCCCGGTGGGATTGGCTGCCGGCGGGGGCCAGGCTGGGCGGCTCAGCCAGGCTGCCAAGTGGGACAGGGCAGGGTTCACCGTGGAGGCAGCGCGATAAGGCAGAGGGCAGATTCCATGCTAATCCCCCCCCCTCCCTCCCGCCCCCCTCCCTCCCCCACCGGGGGGGAATGTAATCGCTCTCATCAAGATACCTGCAATGCATCTGGCCGCCCAATCTCCCTCGCTATCACACACACACACACACCGGAAATGTTGGCGTGATAAGCGTCGATAGATCCTTGCGCACAAACACGGCACTTTATGACTCGTTATCACCGATCTTCACACACACACACACACGCATGCATGTCCGTGTGCCGTAAACTACCAAATAAAGGCTTCCTGTGCCAGAAAGTGAGCGGGGGGAGGAGGAGGAGGAGGAGGAGGAGGAGGAGGAGGAGGAGGAGGAGGGTGTCAAGGAACGGCGGTAATCTTTTGGTGGAGCGCAAGGAGTGGCTGTCATTGTGTTGCAGTAAAACAAAGCGTCAGAGAGGGCGTGCATGTGAGAGGGTGTGTGCATGTGAGAGGGCGTGCATGTGAGAGTGCATGTGACAGGGTGTGTGCATGTGAGAGGGTGTGTGCATGTGAGAGGGCGCGTGCATGTGTGGCGAGACTGGGGCTGCTGGCAGGTGCTGACTTAGTGATGGTGTGTATGGACGCTCTGTGACCGCATACTTCACAGGAACAGGACACACACACACACACACACACACACACACACACACACACACACACACACACACACACACACACACACACACACACACACACACACAGCCATGCCCTCGGTGTGATCCCTAGTCTTCCTGTCTGTGATCGGTAGCCTTGAGAGCCAATTTTAGCCGCGGCCATTGTTCGTGCGTCTTTCCGGAGGAGGAGCGTCGATAAGTGATTGGGTTTGATGTGAGTCTGTTCCCTCAACTGTTCCCTAAACTGTTCCCTCAACTGTTCCCTCAACATCTGCTGGAGGATTCCTATGATTCACCGATGTGTCTATTTCTTTTGGATTGATTTGGGGGAGAAATAGAGAAATACAAAAAAAACTTAAATGGTTTGGTCTGTGGAGACGTTTGTTTCTCTAGTTTATCCAAGTGACTCAACACAGAGCATTAAGTACTATTGATGTAGTACTATGTCTACACTGGAGATCC